>SNQJ01S0035441.1:58389-74603 GCA_010110895.2 Picea sitchensis | reverse complement strand
TCTGGGGTGTAAATACTTCATGGGGTATAAACACGGCTAAAAGAAAAGACCTCTGAATCAGGAAGATAATCAGGCTCCACAACCAACACCATCCCAGTGTTTGGAGGAGAGCATAGAAGACTATACAGGGAAGCCCAACTGGCCTATATAATTAGTGATGAGGCCAATCCTACCAACCGTCCTATTTTTGCCTTGGACACTGATTTAGGTTCTAGTTTACTGCAACTCACTCATGCTCCCAAGCCTCCTCTTGAACTTAGAAAGTAGCCCACCACTCCTCATGAATTTCCTCCCTCTATCACCCCTGTCTGGAAAATGTTTTTTGATGGAGCCTGTTCCAGAGAAGGCGCTAGTGCTGGGGTGTTTTTTGTGTCACCTTCTCAAGAGACCGTATCCCTGTCATACAAGATGGAATTTGAAACTACCAACAATGTGGTAGAGTACGAAGCTCTTTTTCTGGGTATGAAGGCTGCAAAGGAGATGGGAATTATAGAGATAGCGATATTTGGAGATGCTGAGTTGATAATCCAACAAGTCAGGAATATCTATCGGGTCAAGCATCCTCGGCTCAGAAGTTACGGGAACGAGGTATGGGACCTGATTGACAACTTCTTCTCAGCCTTCAACATCTCTTTTATTCCAAGGGAGGATAATGTTGTGGCCAATTCTTTAGTTGTTTCAGCTAGCCAGTTTAAGGTTCCTCAGCCGTCTATGGCCAAATATGATGTTGAGGTAAAATATAGGCCCTCCATACCTGACAACATCAAACATTGGAAGGTATTTGAGGATGATCTCGAGATCAAGAAGTTCTTGGAGATTGTCAAATAATTTTCAGAGATGCATATCGACCAAGACTCTATCTCTGAATAAAAGCTTGATGGGGGTAATTTTCTGAATAAGATTGCAGAGCGTAACATCGTGCAGCTGCCCAGCAATCATATTACAAGAGGACTGGTTCCTTTGGAAAGGATTTTTGATAGAAATGATGTGTCATTAAAAGGGGAAATCTTGGAGGATGACACTGGTACTATTCGGTGCAACATCGGTACCGAGAATGAGCCCAAGTTTGTCAAATTGTCAAGAAGCCTGACAGAGGAGCAGAGGTCTGAATACATTGGAATTTTAGGGGAATTTGCTGATGTTTTCGCCTGGACCTACAAAGACCTCAAAACATATGACACTTCTGTCATTGAGCATAAAATCCCATTAAATGGGGAGGCAAAGCCATTTAGGAAGAAGCTAAGACAGATCAATCCTATGTTGCTGCCTATCATGGAGAGGGAAGTGAAGAAGTTGTTGCAGGCCCAGATCATCATACCACTAAGATATTCAGAGTGGGTGGCCAACCTGGTACCAGTAAGGAAAAAGAATGGAGAAATCAGACTCTGTGTAGACTTCAGAAACCTGAACAGGAGCTCACAGAAGGATAAATACCCCTTACCAAAGATGGAACATATACTGGAGAGGGTAACAGGAGCATCCAAGATGTCCATGATCGACGGTTTCTCTGGCTACAATCAAGTCTCTGTTATGCCTGAGGATAGGGAAAAGACGACATTTACCACTCCATGGGGCACATTCATGTATGCCAAGATGCCTTTTGGTTGATGAATGCAGGGGCAACATTTCAACGTGCCATGGACATAGATTTCATTGGGGAAAAGAATAGATTTGTGGTCGTCTATCTGGATGACATCATAGTGTTTTCAAAATCTGATAGAGAACATTGTTGTCATTAGGAAGGTTTTCCTAAAATGCAAAAGTTTTGGCATTTCATTAAACACCAAGAAATCTTTGTTCGCCATGCAGGAGGGGAAGTTACTAGGCCACATAGTATCAGCGGAAGGAGTCAGGATTGACCCTAGCAGAGTTGAGGCAATACAAGCCTTATCAATCCCGAGGTCCAAGAAGGAGGTCCAATCCTTCCTTGGTAAGATTAATTTTCTGAGGAGGTTTGTGCCTAACTTTTCTGAGGAGGTAAAACTCATAACAACCATGCTAAGGAAAGGAAATGAAGTGAGGTGGACTTCTAACTCGCGACATTCCTTTGAGAAAATAAAGAAATCCTTGTCTGAAGCCCCCGTGCTTATCAGTCCTAATTACTTAAAGGATTTCCTTATTTTCTCCTTTGCTTCACCTGACACGGTAGTCGATGTTTTATTACAGACAAACAAGGATGGGCTAGAGCATCCTATTGCCTATTTCATCTGAGCATTGAGGGATGCCGAAGTCAGGTATGACACTATGGAGAAGCAGGCCTATTCCCTAGTAAAGGCCCTGAAGGCATTTAGAGTCTATGTCCTACAGTCAAAAATCATTTCTTATGTCCCCTCAGCTACTGTTAAAGACATTCTTATTCAGCCTGACATAGATGGGAAAAGGAGTAAGTGGATGGCCAAGATTATGGAATTTGACCTAGAAATAAAGCCTACCAAATTGATCAAAGGTCAAGGTTTAGCCAAGCTGTTGGCTGAAGCCAATTGCCAAGCTTTAGGGATAAGTTTCATCAACGAATGCTCAGGAATTCAGTAGGGTCAGTTGTCTGACATGGACCCTCAAAGGGAGCCCCCGTTGGCTCGATGTCCTTGGTATAAGGATTTCATATACTTTATGCAAGAGTTGCGGCCTCCAGACGGCCTGGAAAGAAACAAAGCAAGATCTATGAAGCTCAAGGCAGTCAGATACTGCCTTATCGATCAAATTTTATACTGGAAAGACCCCCTGGGGGTACTTTTAAAATGCATGGATCCACAAGAGGCTGACAGGATCATGTTTGAATTTCACAGCGGCCTATGTGGAGGGAACCATTTCTGGAAGGCCACAGCCCACAAAATCCTCAGGGATGGATACTACTAGCCCACTGTATTCATTGACGTCTGCAGAAGGGTCCGAACTTGCACCAAGTGTAAAAGATTTGTAGGAAAACAACAGCTCAAGTCTCTGTCGTTAAATCATGTGGTTGTTTCAAGTCCTTTCCAGCAATGGGGCCTAGATTTCATTGGAGAAATTCACCCTACTTCCAGTGGGAAGCACAGATGGATCCTGATAGCTACTGATTTCTTCACCAAGTGGATTGAAGTTGTTCCCACCAGGAGTGCTTCCCACAAGGTAATCATTGGGTTCCTGGAGGACCTCATCACAAGGTTCGGATGCCCAAGTAAGATTGTCACTAATAACGTAGCCGCTTTCAGGGCTGAGCCGTTAGCCAATTTCTGTGAGAAATTCAGGATCAAACTGATTCACTCCACCCCATACTACCCACAGGACAATGGTTTAGCATAGTCCTCCAACAAAATCCTGATAAGGATCATCAAAGGTTCTTGGAAGACAAAATGAAGGCTTGGCATTCAAAATTTAAATTCGCTCTATGGGTCGATCGAGTGACCACGAAGAGATCTATAGGCATCTCTCCTTTCCAATTATTCTATGGAGCAGAGATTGTTTTTCCTTCTCATTTAGCCATTCCTGTAGAAAAATTCCTCCAGGATCATCAAGAGAAGCTTGATGACATGATCAGAAGAATTCATCAGCTAGTGGAAGTCCAGCAGGTCAGGGAGCAGGTAATGGGTAGAATTCAGAACCATCAGCAAAGGATCAAGCATGGTTTTGATAAGAAGGCCAAGAAGGAGGAGTTTCAGATAGGAGACCTGGTAATTAAATGGGATGCTCCTAAATAGGATAAAGGCAAGCACAGAAAATTTGAAGCCCTATGGGTTGAGCCCTTCAAAATCTCTGATGTTTTCTCAAATAACACATATTGGCTGTAGGGTTGGGAGGGTGAAGAAGTTTTCAACAACCCAATAAATGGGCATTTTCTGAAGAAGTGTTTTATCTGAGCCTTCGTTGGCTCCTTTGTTTTTAAATATTGTCCTTTTGGTTCCTTGTTTATATGTCTTTTCACTTACCATCCTCTATCTCACCTCCTTATGCAAATACAATTTTTGGGTCTGGGGGCATGATGCCTTCTTTTTATCCCTCTTTGTTTGGTGGGATTCATATCCTTCAAACACCTCTTACAGTAGAAGGTTGGAATATTCCTTCCTATAAGTCCACTATGCGAGAAGTAAGTGCCCAATTAAGAAATCATTCTACTTATTACACTCTGTCCACTTGTCCTTCTTCCTCCATGTCGATTCCTACGAACACTTTTCCCATGGTTGAACTCCATCTGTCCTCTAGTGTTTCATCCAGGGGAATTTATTTTTGTAGTATGGGCAACCCCCTTCACGAAGTTCCTTCATTTGGGGGCAACATATATCCTCACACGAGTAACCCTTGTCATGTTTCTTTCACTTCGCAAGCAATTTCCTCAGTTTCGATGCCCCTAAAACCCTCTATGAATCAATATGGAGGACAATACTATCCTACCAGACAGGGACAGGGTGTGAACCAGGATCCTTCCTAGCCTGCAATTTCTCAGAACCAATCTTTCTTTGGACCTTGGTCTCAAATGTCGCAATTCGCCACTGCCACAAGTCCAGTCATTGCGTATCATACTAGCATTATATCACCAACCTCTGCTAGCAATGTTGGAGATTGGTCGACAACCTCTGCAAGTCATGTTGAATACCTGCAACCAATTGTTGCAAGTCATGTTGGGGGCACAATTCCAGTCACTGCGTGTCATACTGGCATTATATCACCAAGCTCTGGTAGTCATGTTGAATATTGGTCGACAACCTCTGAGAGTCATGTTGAAGACCTACAACCATCCACTGCAAGTCATGTTGAGGGAACATGTCTAGTCACTTCTAGTCACACTACACATCAATCACCAACCTCTGCTAGTCATGTTGGGGATCCATCACCAACCTTTGTTATTCATGTTGGAGATTTGCTACTAGCCTCTGCAAGTCATGCTGGGAGCATGTCACCAGCCACTGCAAGTCATGCTGGGGGAATTCATATGATTGAGAAGCCTAGATGTCTCAAACGTAAGCCTACATTCCTTTACAGGATTTGTGAAGGAAGTCACCTTACACGTTTGTGTCTTGTTAGTGTTGGGATACCAGAAACGTGGGGCTCACCTAAGGGCCCTTCAGGTTCTAAGGAATATATGGTTTCACAACACTCTATTCCTTCTTTGGTTGATACAACAGTCATGCCGATGGAATCTTCGGCCGACACCCCTTTCCCTTTAGGGGTTGATGCATCCTTTGACCTTGTTGTCTCACATCCCGTTCAACCTGTGGTCGTGTCGATGCAATATTCGACCAACACCTCTCCTATGTTCGGGGGTGATGTGTCTCTTCACCTTTTTGTCTCACATATTGTTCAACCAATGGTCGTGCCGATGCAGTCTTCGAATGACAACACTCATCTTTGTTTGGGTGATACACCTTCTGACCTTGTTGTCTCGCATCCTATTCAACTAGTTGAGGAAGTGGTTGTATCGATGCAATATTCGATCGACCCCACTCTTCTCTCAGAGAGTGACAAGTCTAAGGAAGCGGTCATGCCAATGCAATTTTTGGTCGATCACACTCTTCTGGTTCTAGTTCCATACCTTCTATGCCATGTCCTTAGCATTTCTATTACTTCACCTTCTGAACAAGAGAGAGTTTTACTCTTCTCGATTTATCTCCCTCCAAGTCTTGACGAGGTTCCCTTTGATTGGGATGGTCTTGTGGGGTATCCAATGCCTCTGCCTATGTATTTTCTAGGAATATACATTATCTGATATAACACAGAGACAATAACCTCCATTAGCACTTTTCCCTCCTCGACTTGGAGAGATTTAGGTCTTCCCAAACTTGTGTCGGTTCTTCGTAAGATACGGACATTCCACAGAAGGTCTGCACAGGAGCCTTGACCACCCCCATGACATGCCTCCTAGAATATCCCTAACAAGTCTTAGTTAAGCTCTTTTCTGACTCGTTCAAAAAGAGAAAAGATTGTCGAGTGATTTTTCCCTTTCACACTCGTTAAATTGGACTTGAAAAGTCATGAGTCTTAGTTAAGCTCTTTTCAGACTCCTTTTCAAATAGAGAAAAGATCATTGAGTGATTTGTCCCTTTCACACTTGTTAAATTGGATTTGAAAGGTCGTTAGTCTTAGTTAAGCTCTTTTCCGACTCGTTACCAAAAATAGAAAAGATTCCCAAGTGAACTTGTCTTTTTCACACTCGTAAATTGGATTTGAGAAGATGTCTATTTGGCACAAGTTTATCCCATTTTCACACCAAGTAGACTAAAAGACATAAAAAGGGACATTTTTTTGGCATTAATTTGTGATTGCATCTCATGCCCTTGCTTGCAGTATTGAGCCTTTAGCCGGTTCTCGCTTTGTGTTATAAACCGTTGCCTAAGCAATTTTTTGAATCCTCAACCAAGCAGAGCCTTGTTTATATCCTTCGCAATTTGACACCCTATACCCTGGAGGGAACATCACCCCGAGTGTCCATCTACCGCATGCATTTCCTTGCATTAAGCATAGGTATGTTCCACTGCAAGAACTAGTTTTTCTTACTTGTGACACTCATTTCCTCCTCTGTATCATAGCATTCATTTGTTATGAAAAAACAAAAAAATACGGGTGGGAAGGGAGTACTATATTATAATTGGAAACAGTCTTGTTTCCTTTTAACAGAGCACAAAATTATTGAGTCCTCGTGTCATCATAATTTTGGGTTTAGCATGGCCTTAAGAAGATGATCTCGTTACAGAGTTTTCTCTACCGACTAGTTATTCTTCCAATCCCTATAGAGAACATTATTGATGCCTCCTACATCTAATTGTCACATCATTGAGTCTATGCTATCGGATTCCACCATATGTTGCATGCTCTTATTCAAAGGAAGTATATCAAACTGCGTCAGTCACTCCTCAGAAATCTTGGCTTTGCATGTCAATCATACCCTCAGTTTGTCTCATAATCACATGATACTATAGTCTTATCATGCACCCTGGCCCTACTTGCATCATCGATAGGTCACCTTGAACCCAACAATCGACATTTCATCATTGGTCGTTGACTGGGTGATTTCCATTGTGTTCGACAACAATATATCTATTCACACTTTGGGATTTGTGCAGTGTTTTGGATTTCGTTAACCTTATTGGCGGTTTTCTCACTGATTCTCACCTTTGTCAGTAGTTTTCATCATTGGCTGCTATTCAGAGGGTCTTTTTCGTATACCGCTTACATTTGGTACACGTGAACAATGCACAGGGTCGTTGGTTCGTGAACATGTTCTTTGTCAGATCTCCACCAAATCATGAAGCTCTTTCTTTGTTCCTTGTGTTGACTGATGAGAGATTCCTTACTGCTCTCCTTTAAGCAAGTCTCTTTCCATCGACTTCGACTTATTTATTTTGGATATGGGACCTAGATTTTTATGAGTACCTTGAGGCTTGTAGTCATTAGTGGAAAGATATCTTGCCATTGACATATGGGAATACATCAATCTCTCTTGATCAATGGATTTCTCAATTGTTCGACACCAACTCCTTTATTCAAACTTGTAGGAATGTGCTCGGTTCCTTGATACCTACTTTAATTATTGGTAGGTTGTCTCACATTTGTTAACAATATACCTCATTGACCAGTAATCAAATGATGTCTAATTATGTTCGACCTCAACTCCTTTATTCACATAATGTAGACTTGCACCATTGGTGGATAGTGTAGAAGACTTGAATACATCACTATGTAGTCGCAGCTTTCCTGAGTTGTTGCTTCCATTTCATTGGACCAACACTTGTTCGACTTTAGTGATCATGGGAGATCAGATTGTACTCCATGGTATATAGAAATCTTCATATTGTTTTGAGACTAGCTTCATTGGGCCTTGTTCAGGACTATGACATATTTTGGCATATAACCACATGTGTATTTGCCTATTAAAGGCCACAGACACTTGGTTCGTATATTTTCCATGGATCTGCATTGTATTCTTGGAAGCCATGTATGCAAAGTCCATACAGAATGTAATGAGAAATTGAGTTCGCCCATCTAGTTCTCTACCACTCCACTCATGGGTTATCTATAATGTATTTCGGCCATCGTGGATACTCCTCTGATCTCACACATTAGGGGGAATCTATTATAGAAAGATTTTCCTCACCATTGTTATCTTGCACAGAGGGCCTTTTTACATTTCCCTATGCAGACTTATCATCCCTTTTTGATGAATCCATAGCTAAAAATACACATTTTTCCACATATATGCACCCTATCAGTTATACAGCAAGAGTATATGTAGGTTGCTCCACTACAGCTCGCATACATCGGTATTTGTTCCAGAAAATACAAAAATGGAGTCGGGTTTCCATGTGATGACAGGAGATCTCTGATCCTTGGCCTTCCATAAACTGGAAATGTTCCAACTGGGCCCTAAAATTGCATTTTGAAGGCTATAAGAGCACAATTTTGAGTTATGGAAAAGAGGAGAAAGCATTCAACTTTGAGAGAAAATTTACTTTGGAGAAATTACTTCATAATTGAATCTGCATCCCTTTGTGCCTCAAGTTTGAACACAGTGTTCAGCCCCCAAGATCTTCCCCCATTGTTGAGAGAACCTGATTGTGTCTCTCCTTTGAGCTTGCCTTTGATTGAGTATTGAAGTGGTGGAGGCCTAGTTGGAAGGAACTTGATTCCTTGGTTTCGAACCATGCCAACATAGAAGTCTATAATGTTGTCACTTTTGTTGATCAATTATTAATAGAAATAATCCTCTCCCGTCCTATTGGTATCATGCAAATATATGATTATTATCCATAGGCATGTTTGTAATGTTTATTAATGGATTATTCTATTTGATGTATTAACCCCTTTATATTATCACTATATACTTGCTCTTCCTGTTTGTTAAGAACTTATTGCAGTTATAAATCTTTGGGTCGAAGTGCTCAACGGTGGAACATCATCGAATGTTGGATCAAGGTAGGCCTCTTTCTTATCTTTCACATTGGTTTATATATCATACAATGGAATTGACTTGATTTTTGCAGTCATACCTATCTGTTGTGGTTTACCCTTGGCCATAGAAATTTTTCCCCTCGTAACACCTCTACTTATACCAGAGGGCTCCTAGGGTTCCCTCTGACTACCTATCTTCTCGAAGTAAAAACTAACTACCACTTAAGCATCGTTACATTAAAGTCTAAGACTAAAACTCCAATATCTCACACGGTCATTTCATCTTCCAAACATTTTGATACTCTTTAATCATCCATTCAAAAATATTTATAAGAAATGCTAGCTTTTATAATCTCCACAATAATTCAAAACGCACGCTAGGGAGATGAGTTGTTTCTCCACATGTGTTTTGATGACGATTCTCCTACATCACAAGGAAAGGAAAGGAATGACAACGCATAGCAAGGAAAGGTCTAGGTCTAGGTATAGGTCTAGGTCTAGGTATGGCAAGGAAAGGCAAGGAAATGAAAGGCATGGCAGGGAAAGGAAATGCAAGGCATGGAAAGGAAATTCAAGGAATGGCATGGAAATACAAGGCATGGCATGTCATGGAAAGGAAAGGAAATTCATGGAATGGAAAGGAAAGGCATGGCATGGCATGGAAAGGAAAGGCTTGGCATGGCATGGCATGTAAATGCAAGGAAAGGTCAGGAAAGTCAATGCAAGATAAGGAAATGCAATGAAATGCATGGTATGGCATGGCACCGCATGGCATGGCACCACATGGCATGGCAAGACAAGGAACCACATGGAAAGGCAAGGCCCCACATGGAAAGCAAAGGCATGGCATGGGAATTCAAGGCAAGGTAGGGAAATGCAAGGCAAGGCAAGGATCGACATGGAAATGAAAGGAATGGCAAGGAAAGAAAGGAAAAGCAAGGTGAGGCAGGGCAAGGAAAGGAAATCCATGGAAAGGCAAGGCATGGCATGGAAATTCAAGGTATGTCATGGAAAGGAATGGCAATGCAAGGAAAAGCAAGGCTATATATGGAAAGGAAATGAAATGAAAGGCAATACATGGAAAGGCAAGGAAAGGTAAGGAAAGGAAATCCAATGCAATGCAAGGCAAGGAAATGAAGATGATGTTTTATAGCAAAAATTCTAGTAGATAATGAATTTTTTTCTTGGAAGCAATAAGGCTTCTGAATCAATCATCTGTGTAATCTTAGTTTTCATCTTTAAAGAGTGGAGCCCCTAATAGTCGCCCAATTTATTTCACTAAAAACATATGTAGACTTTCAGTGCTCAACGTATTGATGGGATCATGTAACACCCCTATTTCCCCCAGTATGTCAATATAAGTACTATCTTGACCAAACTATAAACAAATGTGTTATGTGATCATGCAAAGACAATGGACCTTAATTTATTTTGTAATGTGCATATTTGAATTTTAATACAACAAAGAATGTTGAGATACTACTAAATGGATTCCCTTCACAGTTTACGATGTCATGAGAGGAATGGTGCAAGATTAAAGAAATCATTGGTTTAAAAGACCCTGCTAGGAAATACCCTATCCAACTAAACACATTATGGACCTTGAACTGTCCTCGACAAAAATATTTGATTATTATTTCCAAGACGGTAGTTGGATAGTCTCCTCTAGAATTAAGGAAGGATGGGAAGAGTACCATTAGGAATATTCTGACATGGCCCACGAGGTCTTGGGGAATACTGCATGAAAAGAGGAAGAGGAAAGACATAATGAGGGGGCTCATACAATTGGGAAAATGAGTCCTGAGCACTAGAGAATGGGATAGTTGGGAGTAAAGAGAAAATACAGAGACAATAGAAGCTCCCAAAAAAACTTGCAGAATACCAAAAATCCTCTTGTGAAAACGTACCCTAGCTCAAGGGTGGCTAGTTGTAGAAGTGAAAATCACAACCTTGCCTATGGTTCGATGGAGAGAGACTCACCCTTTATTAGTGATAAACATATCTCAAAATTTTAGATACGTAACTTGTTTTATTTTTTGTGTATAGATTTGAATGCATGTATAGTTGGATGGTTAGTAGGATGATTTTGGATATGAATACCTGACCTATAAGATTTATTGTGTATTTTGGAAATGGTCTTTTGTTTTCATAGAATAAATATATCAGTATGCGAAGTCACGTGTCTTTGTTTACAGGTATTCTTCATCCCTATTGAAATAATTTCAAGTATAAGTCTATGAGAAGCTTATGTGATCGGTAAATGTGGGAAGGGTATGTCCTTTTGTGTCCATATATATAAAACTTTGTATGTATAAATATATGCACACGTGTAATGCAATATCGATAACCCTACAGTGAGTGAGTACCTTCGGGATCTGATGAAACTAAGGTACCCTAGGTGATGAAATGGAATGCCTTGGAACCCAAGCGAAGAGATCTCGAAAAAACTTGGAAATCCTAAAAGAGAACAAGAGAAAACCTCTGCAAAAATGGATGAGTCCTGAACTGGACCATTAAGCTAGAGGAAAAAACCCTACTTTGCTTTGGATGATCGTGACCATTGATTTAGCATGGAGGGTTAAATATGGGCCCTCTATCAGAACGAGAGTGAGACATGATATCGACCATTGATATGGTGAAACAAAGAGATCCTAACTAGACTCAATGAGGATCGTTGATTCTTCGGAGGGAGGCCATGGTGGATTAGGGATTTTTGGATCCGTCATGGTGGAAATAGTCGGAGTATGAGAACATGTAGGACCCAATGTCATCACAGTTTTTAGATTCGGCATGGTGAACTGTTCTCAACCGTATATCAAGAGTCAAGGTGATGTCATCATGATGTGTCACGCTGACAAGGATTGCCAGCATGTCCAAAAGTAACACATGTTAGCCTGTGATTGAAGGAAGTATGAAGGGGGGAGTCCTTATTGGATCGAACCTTGGGATAGGTTTTTTTAAACCTGAACCATCATATCCCTGAGATAGAGAAATCTTGATCATCCTTCAGTGGAAGTTGTTCGAAGTGATCGCGGACACCAGGAAATGATTAACTCTGATGGGAGTAATCTGAGGTTAAATATGGTATGTTGATCAAAGGATGACCAGGAGGAATTATGGCCATTGATTTTTATGTGAGACTTATTGTTTCCCTTGGGAAGGGGAAATGATGTCAAACTGATGGAGAAGCTAGCATGGTGGTTAGCGAGTCATGGGTAGGATAAGGTTCATCACATGAATGGTAAGTTGAGTATATCCATGACGAAATGTATGTCACATCAAGTACACTTGGAGGTCCCCATGTCGAGCAGTGGTTATGTCACGTATCATGGTATTTTGACATGGTGAGGGGATGGCCATGAAACAATGTCAATTCCACATGCCTCACCAATGTCTATTGGGGGTGAAAAGTGTTTCCCTAGGAGTGGACCTAGATTAAGGTTTGTATAAGATGGGGGGGAAACCATATGTAATCGCACAAATCCTGGTCATTAGATCTTCGATGAGGAGATCTTGGTCATCCATCGCAATGATATTTTCATAATGGATCATGAAGAAAAACTTCGAAAGAGGGGCTCCAATAAGATGATCTAACTGTTGATCTGTCGGAGACAGAGGAGATCTAAGGGGAGATCATGACCATAAATTGCAAGGGGATTTTGGAATGGGTCGTTGTGATCCACTATGAGGGAGGAGCACTAAAATGAGATTATGACCATTGATGCATTGGGATAGGAGGAGATCTGAGAGGAGATTGGGTCATCCATCGTGAAGCATTATTCGGAGTAGAATTTATCGAAAACACTCTGAAGGGGAAGCTCTGAGAGGAAACCTAGAACATCGAACTTCCAAGGTCTGAGAGATCCCGCAGACGATCCGAACTGTCAATATTTAGTTGAAGACTCAATCATTTGATATGGATGGTTCCATGTGTCACGATTCAGGTGGTGCCATGTGTAAAGTATGGAAGGGGCCACGTGGCATGGTAATTTAGCATCTATAGGTGAACGTTTGTGGAAAATATGAGTGTCACGTGTCTGGTGGAGATAGTGCCATGTGTCTCACAAGGATGGCATCATGTGTCAAGCGTATAAGGTAAAACTGATGAACTTCGATGAAAACCTAATTGTCTATCGCCAAGTCCCTAAAGTTGTCTTATATGTTGGGGTAGGGAGATCCATTAGACTCCGCTATCAGAGTGTGCAGGGTAACCTGTAGTGGAAACACTCCTATAGGAGGATGTCGATAAAAATAGAAGGCGACAATATAAGTCCAATAAGTGTTGGTCGAGGTGGAATGCAGCAGGTGCCACCTCCGCGCTATGAAGAATAGCACATGCACTCGAGAGACACGTAGGATGGAACATGTGATAGATTTCCATGTGGATGACACATGGTAGTGAGGTCAACATAACTTTGATAAGCCATAACGTTCTATCCAGAACTTAGATTTGAGAAAAATTATAGTCGTTGGAAATCTCTTGACCAGCAGAAGATGATCGCTCCATAGAAAGGAAGTTTTGAGTTCTTTAAGGGGAATGAAATTTTAATTCCCCATTCCCTTAAAATATACTAAGGGGGTTGGGTGTGTTACAAATCATGAGTCTTATTTTAAATAATCTCAACATTGTGTACCATTTAATTGATAAAATATCAATTATTTTTTAAAATATGTTGATATTATGCACAAAAATGACAAATTAAATTAAATTAAATAATTAATAATAATAAATGCTATAAAAATAGTCACATAAATAATGAAATCTTAAAAAAAAGAATGTTATATTAATCCCATGTAGGGAATCTAGTTGATTTGATTGTTTACACTTCTTATGAAATCCCTTAGCACCTACTCTCTCTCTCTCTCTACTTGAGCCAACCTCCCAAGAAAGAATGCTTATAGTCATGTCATTGTATCTCTTTCCCCTTATTCATGTCATTGTATACTTCATTGTATCTCTTTACTCTTATTCATGTCATTGTATACTTCCTTGTGAATGTGTAAAAAGAAATGATTGAAGGAGTAATTAGAGATGTTTTTTGGGAATATCCTACATTATTCTTATTATTGGTTCCTGGAGTTGTAACTACGATGGGCCTTCATTATTCCATCAAATTCAAGTCCTTGAGAATTACAACTCCATAAAATAATAATAATATTATTTTGTGGAATTAGTTCTTAGAAGAATAGAGATATGAAGTTGTTTCTATTTACTGTTTCTTATAGTTATCTTTTGAGAACAGGTTTCTTTAAATCCATGTAGATTATATTTATTTCTAGAAATTTCATATATAACAAAAAATAGTGGAAAAATAAACACTTTGAAATTCATACATTCATCAACATAAAATAAACAAACAATGAGATTCATAAAAAATGTTCCATGAAATGTGTGTGTCTGTATTTAACATCATATAAACTATACAATTTTTACAAAATCTCCCATCATGCCCAATACACAAAATGGTAGAAAGTGCCCTAACATAAAAAAAAATTGTCATATGGTGGCCTAGACACAAAATGGTAGTAATTGGTCACTCACTGACAACTTCCACCCTCATGAGCATCCCATAAATCGATCTTTCTTATCTTTCTCAAAGAAGCACCTCAACTGGTTTTGCAGCTAGGCATGGTTTGTCACTCTAGACACTGGAAAAATAAAAAACATTGTTATAAGTTTTTTCCAACAATGAATTAAAAGGATTAAAAAATGATACTTTGTAATTTAACATAAGACAACCCACCACATATTGTACTGACAATCATAAGGGTATTACCCTCCTCTGCGACCCTAGTCTCTCAACGATGCCACTCTACGTCAGTTACAAGGGTCAAATCATGAAATTTAAACAAATATGCATAAAACAAAGTCCATTTATGATACATAAAAATTGATCATCAACACATTATATCACCGTGAATGACTTGGGAAACAGTGGAGAGTTGTTGGAAAGTGGAGCGCTCAGCTGTACAACTTGCTTCAAGGCAACATCTACTATGGAATCCTTGGTGGATGGTGCAGATGGAAATGGTGGGGGGGGAGAGGGTGGTCTACAGGTGCATCCATAGTTGATGGATGAGATGGATGAGGTGGTACAGGTGGGTGGCCTGCAGGTGTAGCCACTGAGGATGCATGGAATATTAAATATGGTTAAGGTGAGTAGCGATGAACCCCCACAGGTTGTACAAGGGATGAAATAACCCTTTTCCTAGAAACATGTAACCCAAAATTCATGGCAGGGTGCCCAAGGACTAGACTAGTACTATAACTGGAGAAAAGATAAGTGGCCTGCATACAGATTAATAATATTTTTATTAGTACAAAATAGTAAAATTAAACAACATAAATAAAATAAATCTTAGATTTAAATGAGATTTAACTCAACACATGATACTTGTGAAGTAGGTGACTTTTCCATCTCGTGTTAATATACTAACCTCCTCTACGAAGCTCTAATTTCCATTGGACTTCATAGGCTCATAGAAAGTCTGGTCGCAACTCGAGCATCTGTGAGGATCACATGGACAAATTCCTTGTCCATGTTCCCTCTCCTCGTTGCACTCTTCTCTAAGGGTTGTAGGTCTAAATCCTCTTACAATGTCATTAGTAGGCACCTCCTACTGATATAGTGCAAAAAAACTACCATTCTTCACTAGACTCTGAGTCAAGGATTATAAAGTTGCATGTGCATGGTGCATGCCCTTTGCAATGGGAGGATGTTGGGTAGGGGGGTTAGGCCTTTTCCAAGAGGGATGAGGACCTAGCATGGGATCATGCCTAGCAAGCTCTCGGTATTGTGTGGACCCTCGACCCACCGCCTGAAAATCACCAATTCGTAGTAATTCACATGGTGACCCAAAATAAATTTCACTCATAATTTACTCAAGAAATATAAAGGCACCTCCCTATTATTGCAAGGAGGTTTATCAAAGACCATGAACCAGTTATCCATCCAGTTTTCAAGAAATTGCAGGTGGATTTACCAGTACATGCAAATGCATTTCTTATTGAGATGTGGTTGTACTATAGTTCAAGGATCAATAAATAGAGACATCAAATTTTGTTTTGAAATATTCAAGTCTCTAACTTGTTTTTTATCTAGTCCAATCCTATATTACTCGAACATCCTAGCCATGTATTAAAAAATAGTAGTTAATTTCCCTTGGGCACTTGCAATGGAAGATACAATGGAATCCAATGAAGTTTCCAAAGACACTCGTCTAGGCTCACTCGTACCCCTTAATATATGGACAAGAGATCTCAAAGTGCTCAACACCTCATCAATTTGTGTGTTTATGTTTGGTGGTTGTGGTGGTTTGGGGTTATTTGTGCCTTGGTGTGCTAGTGTGGGGTT
>SNQJ01S0035441.1:45638-58339 GCA_010110895.2 Picea sitchensis | reverse complement strand
CTCACCTTGTTCCATAGCTTGGTCTCGAGGATGAAATATTCCTCCACACCATTCTATTCTCAGCATATCTCGTTCTAGAGCCCCAGCAAACAGCAGGACCGTATTATTGGGGAATTTCCAGCAAGGGCGCACCATACCATTGAGGAAGGTTCGATTTAGCTATTCAGGAGGGCGCAACTCTCTTAGAATATTTCACACTTGGAGAAGTTTTCCTTGTACGTTGGGCTTGAAACTTCAGGAGAAGGATCCCACTGCCCTGATCTATTACTTGACCGAGTTTGGGCTCGTTTGGAGCATTCTTCCATCAGGGCCGAATTATTGAGGGCTTTTGTCTCCACTTGGAGCGTGACACTCTCTGGTTGAAGGGTTCAACATTCAGATCTGCTTGATACTGGTATTCATTACTTATTCAACCTTTAGAGGCTTCCTTGTATTGACGGGAGCATTTTGTAGCAACTCATATCTATTGTTTGTACGGTCGTCTGAGGTTTATGCCAGATCGACCATCTATTGTATTGATCCTACATTGCTTGTAATAAAAGGGTCAGATCTTTTCTTGTGCTTCTATATCTTGAATGTATGATGATCTTCATGTATTGAATGAATCTTGTATGCACTTAATAGCTCAATAAACACTGGCATGTTCACAAACCAGTGGTAGTTAGTGATTCCACGCCAGAATTTGGCTTGGGATCATTACACCATTGATGCATTGGGATAGGAGTATATTTGAGAGGAGATCAGGTCATCCATCGTGAAGCATTATTCGGAGTAGAATTTATCAGAAACACTATGAAGGGGAAGCTCCAAGAGGAAACCTAGACCATCGAACTGCCAAGGTCTGAGAGATCCCGCAGACGATCCGAACTGTCAATATTTAGTTGAAGACTCAATCATTTGAAATGGATGGTTCCATGTGTCACAATTCAGGTGGTTCCATGTGTAAAGTATGGAAGGGGCCACATGGCATGGTGATTTAGCACCTATAGGTGAACGTTTGTGGAAAATATGAGTGTCACATGTCTGGTGGAGATAGTGACATGTGTCTCGCAAGGATGGCATCATGTTTCAAGCATATAAAGTAGAACAAATGAACTTCGATGAAAACCTAACTGTCTATCGCCAAGTCCCTAAAGTTGTCTTATATGTCAGGGTAGGGGGATCCATCAGACTCCATCATCAGAGTGTGCAGGGTAACCTGTAGTGGAAACATTCCTATAGGAGGATGTCGATAAAAATAGAAGGCGACAATATAAGTCCAATAAGTGTTGGTCGAGGTAGAATGCAGCAGGTGCCACATCCGCGCTACGAAGAATAGCACATGCACTGGAGAGCCACGTAGGATGGCACATGTGATAGATTTCCATGTGTATGACACATGGTAGTGAGGTGACCATAACTTTGAGAAGCCATAACGTTCAATCCAGAACTTAGTTTGGAGAAAAATTATAGTCATTGGAAATCTCTTAACAAGCAAAAGATGATGGTTCCATAGAAAGGAAGTTTTGAGTTCTTTAAGGGGGATGAAATTTTAATACCCCGTTCACTTAAAATATACTAAGGGGTTTGGGTGTGTTACAAATCATGAGTCTTATTTTAAATAATCTCAACATTGTGTACCATTTAATTGATAAAATATCAATTATTTTTTAAAATATGTTGATATTATGCAAAAAAATGACAAATTAAATTAAATTAAATAATTAATAATAATAAGTTCTATAAAAATAGTCACATAAATAATGAAATCTTAGAAAAAAGAATGTTATATTAATCCCATGTAGGGAATCTAGTTGATTTGATTGTTTACACTTCTTATGAAATCCCTTAGCACCTACTCTCTCTCTCTCTACTTGAGCCAACCTCCCAAGAAAGAATGCTTATAGTCATTTCATTGTATCTCTTTCCTCTTATTCATGTCATTGTATACTTCCTTGTGAATGTGTAAAAAGAGATGATTGAAGGAGTAATTAGAGATGTTTTTTGGGAATATCCTACATTATTCTTATTATTGGTTCTTGGAGTCGTAACTATGATGGGCCTTCATTATTCCATCAAATTCAAGTCCTTGAGAACCATTAATTGGATATGGATTTAGCACTTAGCAATCTTTTCCACCATAAGAGATTTGTTAATGAGTAACGCAAGTATTTATAATCACTTTAGAAAAAATGAACTATTTTTACTTACATAGAATTCCTTAACACTTTAAAAAGTAATTAATCAAATTATTAAATTATTGCAATGATTAGTGTAATAATATACTCCAAACTGAATTGAATACTCAAGCAAACTGAGATAAAATGTATTTCATTTCATCAAAATTTTGTGAAATAGTTGCTAAAACCTAAAATATATTTGTATAGTCTTCAACAAACATCTCCTATAATAAGTGGATTTATTGAATATTGTAAAGGCAGTTGTAGTTTCTCTTAGTTAAATGTAAGTTATTAAATCTACAAACTCAACAAATTCTACATTGATGTGTTAAGTGATACTTCTATCTTTCGATGTATGAATTTCTCTTTCCAACTATTGAAAAACAATATTTCAACTTATCTTTTATGTATGTCATGAACTCATAAGACTAACATGATCTTGATTAGTGATATATGCCTTTTAACATCACCTCCAAAATCATACTAAGAGATCTTAAATTGAAGGTTATATGAGATTTTGAGTTTGAAATTTCATCTTCTCATCATGTCTTCATTATCCCAAAGCCATCCACAATCCCAAAGTGTGCATTGATTTCAACTCATGGATTATTATGTTCATGTTTATGTTCATGATGTTCATGTAGGTTTCTCTCTTTATAAAACAATGTAAATCTATGTTTCCTAGGAATATCCTTGTAGTAGTATTATTTTGTGGAATTAGTTCTTAGAACAATAGAGATATGAAGTTGTTTCTATTTACTGTTTCTTATAGTTATCTTATGAGAACAGATTTCTTTAAATCCATTTAGATTATATTTATTTCTAGAAATTTCATATATAACAAAAAAAAGTGGAAAAATAAACACTTTGAAATTCATACATTCATCAACATAAAATAAACAAACAATGTGATTCATAAAAAATGTTCCACGAAATGTGTGTGTGTGTATTTAACATCATCTAAACTATACAATTTTTACAAAATGGCCCATCATGCCCAATACACAAAATGGTATAAAGTGCCCTAACATAAAAAAAAAAAATTGCCATATGGTGGCCTAGACACAAAATGGTAGTCATTGGTCACTCACTGACCACTGCCACCCTCATGAGCATCCCAGAAATTGATCTTTCTTATCTTTCTCGAAGAAGCACCTCAAGTGGTTTTGCACCTAGGCATGGTTTGTCACTCTAGACACTGGAAAAATAAAAAACATTGTTATAAGTTTTTTTCCACGATGAATTAAAAGGCTTAAAAAATGATACTTTGTAATTAAACATAAGACAACCCACCACATATGGTACTGACAATCGTAAGGGTGTTACCCTCTTCCGCGATCGTAGTCTCTCAACGATGCAACCCTGCGTCAGTTACAAGGGTCAAATCATGAAATTTAAACAAATATGCATAAAACAAATTCCATTTATGATACATAAAAATTGATCATCAACACATTATATCACCGTGAATGACTTGGGAAATAGTGAAGAGTTGTTGGAAAGTGGAGCGCTCAACTGTACAACCTGCTTCGAGGCAACATCTACTATGGAATCCTTGGTGGATGGTGCAGATGGAAATGGTGGGGAGGAGGGGGTGGTCTATAGGTGCATCCATAGTGGATGGATGAGATGGAAGAGGTGGTACAGGTGGGTGGCCTACAGGTGTATCCACTGAGGATGCATGGAATATGAAATATGGTTAAGGTGAGTAGCGATGAACCCCCACAGGTTGTACAAGGGATGGCATAACCCTTGGCCTAGAAACATGTAACCCAAAAGTCATGGTAGGGTGCCCAAGGACTAGACTAGTACTATAACTAGAGAAAAGCTCAATAGCCTGCATACATATTAATAATATTTTTATTAGTGCCAAATAGTAAAATTAAACAACATAAATAAAACAAATTTTAGATTTAAATGAGATTTAACTCAACACATAATACTTTGTGAAGTATGTGACTTGTCCATCCCATGTTAATATATTAACCTCCTCCAGGAAGCTTTGATTTCCACTAGACTTCATAGGCTCATAGAAAGTTTGGCCGCAACTCGAGCATCTATGAGGATTACATGGACAAATTCTTTGTTCATGTTCCCTCTCCTCTTTGCACTCTTCTCTAAGGGTTGTAGGTCTAAATCCTCTTACAATGTCATTAGTAGGCACCTCCTATCGATATAGTGCAACAAAACTACCATTCTTCACTAGACTCTGAGTCAAGGATGATAACGTTGCATGTGCATGTTGCATGCCCTCTGCAATGGGAGGATGTTGGGTAGGGGGGTTAGGCCTTTGTCAAGGGGGGACGAGGACCTAGCATGGGATCATGCCTAGCACGCTCTCGGTCTTGTTTGGACCCTCGAGCCACCACCTAAAAATCACCAATTCATAGTAATTCACATGGCGACCCAAAATAAATTTCACCCATAATTTACTCAAGAAATATAAAGGCACCTCCCTATTATTGCAAGGAGGTTTATCAAAGACCATGAACCACCTATCCATCCAATTTTCAAGAAATTGCAGGTGTATTTACCAGTACATGCAAATGCATTTCTTATTGAGATGTGGTTGTACTATAGTTCAAGGATCAATAAATAGAGACATCAAATTTTGTTTTGAAATATTCAAGTCTCTAACTTGTTTTTTATTGAGTCCAATCCTATAGTACTCGAACATCCTAGCCATGTATTCAAAAATAGTAGTTAATTTCCCTTGGGCACTTGCAATGGAAGATACAATGGAATCTAATGAAGTTTCCAAAGACACTGATCTAGGCTCACTCGTACCCCTTAATATATGGACAAGAGATCTAAAAGTGCTCAACATCTCATCAATTTGTGTGTTTATGTTTGGTGGTTGTGGTGGTTTGGGGTTATTTGTGCCTTGGTGTGCCAGTGTGGGGTTTTCATTGTCTTTGTGTTCCATATTAATAAAATCTTTTGCAATTTAATAAGGCATGGAAAATAAATTATGTCGATTTTTTTAATTAAAATAGAAAGTTACAAAAAACATACAAATAAATAGTTTAAGAAATTAAAAAATCAATAAAATAATCACGTGCACATGCATACATTATCTTTTTATTCACAATGGGTTTTCATTTGCTATTGTGAACACTATGAAAATTTGACAGATGAAGAATATATGATAGAAGAAAAAATGCTTATACCATCAAGAAGGATGATGAAACAATACAATTATTTCCATTGAAGGATGACAACCCTAGATAAGTATTTTTAGCATTTGCAAAGTTCCTAAGAATGGTTAAAAAAATTAAGGAATATTATGATATTGTTTAGAGAAGGGTTGAGTGAGGCATACAACACAATGATGAAGTTGAAAGATCTTGGAAACATGCATTTTTTTAGGACATGGAATATTTGCTAAAAGGGTGTGTATACATTGTGCAAAATGACAATTCCAATGGCTTCTCACCTAATAGGAGAATTGTGCATGACATGTGGACAATTATCTAAAATATTTTTAGCACACATTTATGAAAAGTAAAAAATTACTATAGTGGGAGGAAAAGAAGAGAAATCAAGAATACCTGGATTGAGTTGGACATGGTGGAAAG
Source organism: Picea sitchensis (assembly GCA_010110895.2). NCBI lineage: Eukaryota > Viridiplantae > Streptophyta > Pinopsida > Pinales > Pinaceae > Picea > Picea sitchensis. The sequence goes on along the minus strand of SNQJ01S0035441.1, from coordinate 52,602 downwards.
ATATTGTAGATGCTTGGTGCTCTGCTCTTTTCTATTTTCTCAATGAGTTGAAAAATGTGAGGCATGGTCTGTGCAAATGGGCACAATCGCACCTGTGGTCCCTTAAAAAAGGGCACAACAGGAATGTGTTTGCATTCCTAGGAATGTGTTTGCATTCCTAGGAATGTGCACAGATTCTTAAGAATGTGAATGTGTTCTTAGGAACACGCACGCATTCTTAGGAATGTGCACACATTCTTAAGAATGTACATGTGTTCCTAGGAACATTCCTATGTGGCACGTTAAGTGGAGGTTCAGGATTTTTTGAACCTCTAACATCAGGAACACATGTGTGTTCCTAGAAAAACACACACATTTTTATGGGTGTGTGTTCTTTCTCATTGTGTTTCCAATTTATTGTCCACCAACTTCGTGCTCTCACCCATTAGTCTCTTCCAAAATATTGGAGAGTCCTTTTTTTCCACTAATTTAGTTACTTACCAAAAAGGTTGAAACCTGTGTATTAATCAAAAATATTTATCATTTCTATTTGATCAAATATGTTCAACACTTCTTTTTAGATGATAAGTTTTTAACTTATATTAATTACTTGAATACTTTCTTCTTTTAATTTTTTTTTTAATGATAATAGTATATAATGTTATGTATATTTTTGAATAAATGATAAATGTGTTATTATCACACTTAAGAAATGCACCACTTCTTCACATTTGTATGAACTTCATGAACACTTTTAAAACCAACCAATAACATAGTTAACATAGTTAAGCATCCACCCTCGTATTCAATAAATCCGCATTATCTTAGTGACACAATTCCACAACCACCCCTACATATAATAGATCCATACCCCTTACCATACTCTTTTCACCAATAGCATAAAGTCTATTAATGAATGATCAACTTTGACTATTAAAAATGTACATAATATGTTGTTACTCTCAAATATAATTCCAGAGGCTTGAACCAATCCTTAGATCACATTTTTCAACTCTCCCTTCAAAACTTTCAACTATATATTAATGTTTTATTGATACATTTTTCAACTCCCTTAAAATATTTCAACTACATATTAATGCTTTATTGATTTATTTTTCAACTATTCCTTAAAAGCTTTCAACTATACATTAATGCTTTATTGATGCATTTGATATTAAATTAACATAGTTATTAGAAATAACATAACATTGTAGAAAAACATGAGAGTAGATATGGTTTCCACAATTCAAAATTGTGTTGAGTGAGATATTTAAAAAATAATTGTATTGTATAGAGAATATGCAACCACTCATTAAAATATGAGCTAATTATTTGAAGAGAATCTTTCATATATAGCAAAATCTAACAAGTTCCTAAACATATAGAAATAGATTTCTCACATAGAGACAAACTCTACCTCACATTGACCAATATAATAACAAACAACAATCTTCTTGCATAATTAAATATCACATATTAAGTTATAAGACAAGTAGGAGTTAATAATTCCAACACTCCCCCTTAATGAGTACTTGTCTCAATCTTTGTCAAGTCAAGTCTTCCATCATCGTTTGCAACACTTTCTCCTCTAGATATCAAAGACTATACTTACCAAAAAAAATTGTCTTTTGGATCAATGAAGGACTTTCTTCTTCTAGAAATCATCAATTTGTAGAAGTTCATATAATTGAACAAACATCCACTGAAATACATGGGTAAGTAACCACTATAACTATCGGTCTACTAGGAAGTCCTTCAAGTAAATGGATTATTCAACTTCTTGATGAACTCCCCTTGAATATGAAACTAACTCCATCAACATTTGAAGAGCTAACCAGTGCAACAAATGCACCCACTCTCGGTTGACCCTTATCCCTTGATTCTTACCTCATTCTGACGCACAAGCCAAATTTTATACAGGTTTATATTCCAATAACATCACCCTGAGTCCACAACCAATATATGTTCCACTCATGGATCATTATTCTAACATGTGGCTCACTCTTCCAAGTGTTTAAAAAAATCCTTATACAAGTGAACAAATTCCCCCTCGGGGAAATACAATAAGTGGTCATTTTAGGGACTCAACTCAACTATGCCATATTGGCATGCATAAATTGTCCCCATGCTTAAAAGAAAAATTGAATGGAAATTTTGACTTATGTGCCCAAGCATGAGGATGCACATCTAAATGTTCTAGTTAAGTTGCATTCATCTATCCATCCTAGTGACCAAACCTCCCAACTTGGATGGATTACAACTAGGGCCACTTGGTTCTCATCTCAAACACACCAAGACACCATCCATTCAACTTGGACCCACCAAGCAATTTATTAGCTCAGACACATCAAGTAGGTTATCAACTCAGAGAGACCAAGCAAGCTATCCATTTTAGCTCAAACACACAAAGCAAGTTATCATTTAATCACAAAATAATCTACTCTCATGTACACTAATCCTACATATGTATAGAGGATTAGAAACATTGAAATGCCATGATCATGGACCCCTCTCCCAAGAGACTCAAGACCGTATTAGCTCTCATACCATGTAGAGAAATGGGAGAGTAGACATGGTTTTCACAAACCAAAATTTTGTTGAGTGGTATATTTAATAAATAATTGTAATAATATATATACATAAAGTTATGCCTCAAAGTAGACACACCCTTTTAGCATAAGAAGGAACTCTCTAGAGAATATCTCAATCACATATCAATGTAAAAGCTAACTTGTTGGAGAGACTCTCTCATATCCAACTAAATCTAAGAACCTCCCAAAACATATACCACAACAAACCATAATTTTTTTTATGATCAAATATCACATATTAAATTATAATATAAATTTGAATTAATAATTTTAACACATCCCGTGATGGGGTGTTGGTGTGGGCCACATGGCAGGATGAGGAGGAGAGTACAGGCCAGCACGACAGGGGCCATGTGTCGGGCTCGTGCCAAGCCCCACCGCCTAATCCATGCATTTAAACGCCTATACGACGTCCGTTGCACCATTAACGTTGGTGTGCCCGACTCCCATTGTTGTCTCCTCCATGGCTTCTCTAATTGAAGGAGCCATTAACCTCCGCATGCATCCCGACCTTCATATCCCTCAGATGCCTAGACTTGGCTTACTCTGGTTTCCCTCCTCCATGGTGCACACCACCATCGGGCTACTCCAGGCTCTCTACGTCCATCCGGGACTGTCCTCTCAGCTTTGCCTCCCCTGCGAGGTCAAAATGTCGCGGCAAAGAGGGAGGCCAAGGAGAGGCTCTCCATGGCATCCTCCCCGACCTCGAGTATCTGATTCTCCCCCTGGCTCGCCTTCTTCGCACTCCTCGCACTCCTCGCAGCCCGAGCTGGAACCTCTCGCCTCCTCCACCCCGCCTACCTCCCGATTTGAAAGCATGGACCTCACCGATAGCTCACAGGGCTCTCTCTCATGACTTCCCGCAGTTCCTTCGAACTCCCTAGCCAGCGGGCCATTTTTTGCACCAACAGTCTTCCCCTCCCGCCCACCCTTGGAGGCGCCACCCTTTCTTCTGGATGCCCAGCACAGGCTACACTCTTTCACCGACTCCATCCCATACTCACAGTTGCAGGACAGCTTGGCCATCCTCTATGGGCTGGTTTTCGAGCTCCAGCAAGGATTGGAGGACCTTCATTTTTTACTGCAGCTATTGGATGGAAAGACCTCGGCTCTCCTTCAGATCCTTTCCACCTTCCAAGGGGCTTTCCACTCCACTCCAGAACCCGCGGGAGCAACAGAGCTTTCCCATGCAAAGCTCGTCGGTAGGAATGAACAGGTGCAACAACCAGAAGGTGGCGACTTGGGGCAGGCCACACACGGGGACACGGAGGTAGCGGCATCCATGGGCGTCCACGCGGACAATCCATCCGGAGACACTCTGCTAGTTGCCAACCTGGAAGGGGGCAACTTGGATGCTGACATGCAAATGGAAGGGAAAGGGACGCCCGTCGAAGAGGAATGCTAGGACGAGGAATAGCAAGCCACCTGGAAAGGTTTTTTCCAAGTGTCTGACCCTACTGGGATTCTGATCTTTTCTCTAGTTTACTTTTCTTAGCTGTAGTCCAGTCAGATTAGCTATGTTTATCTAAGACTGTCAGAATGTAAAATTGCTAAACTTACCCGGCTGGTTGAACTGGTTTCCCCTTTTTGGGTCAGTTCGATAACTACAGTGCGGTTGTTTTCAAGCTTCTGTAACTCTGGTCTGGTTTTTGAAGGCTCTTTATATATAAAATCTCTTACTTACAAAAAAAAAAAAAATAACACATCGTCCATCACTTTTGCAATGTGCATTGGTACAATCTTCAATCCTCCATCACTTTTTTATAATTTTGATACAATCTTCAATATTTTAATTACACAACTTGATGTTTTATGCATGTTAAAACTGAAGAAAGCTAATATTATTCTTATTCTTATTGTAAAAAGAGCTTCTTTATATTACCAAATTTAATATAAATTCTAAATCTAATAAAAGTTTTATAATAATTTAGGCTTAGAAAATGTCTTAAAAATTAAACATAATTTTTAGTTAAATTAAAAATAAAAATTCTTTAAATATACCTCTACCTTATACCTATATAACAATAAAATACAAATTATCAATATAAAAAATAAATTGTATATTCATTTTAATAAGATATCCATATTTTAATATTCTAAAACTTGAGACTATGTAATCTAACTAATATTACCAATTATCTTAGGTCAAATATGTAACATGTGAAAATTAAAAATTCTATAACATGGTTTATATTTTTTTATTTTTTTTAACCGAGAACAAGCACACTTCAAAAGGTGAACATCCTCGGAAGAGCCAAAAAGTGCAAATGTTTTATTGTTACTATAGATATATAGATAACTATAAGCAGCAAAACTAAAATGAAACCTGGAACTAAGACAACATGACTCTGGAAAGAAACCATCCATCTTGCTTTGAAAAATTACGGTGATGAGTGAGAGTCCTTGTCTCTGGGTGGGTTGTTCATGTGGCACGACTGTAGTGGAATGGGCAGATCCGAGTTGGCCGCAACCTCGGTAGCCAACTCCTCAGCATGTCGAGGTTGTGCTAGTGGGAACATAAGGCTAGTAGCAGAGTGACCTTGTGGTCCAGCTATTCAATTTTCTAATCCAAGTCTGTGATCTCACTTCTAGCCTCGAAAATTGGTTTCCCATGAGTTTCCACCATTATGAACAGATCTAAGATAATATGGGTAGTGCCTATTGCCAAGTATGTTCTTATTAAGTCCGTCATAACATTCCAGATGAAAATAATTTTATAAAAAGATATGAGGTGAGTTTTAATCTACTTATATATATGCATGAGTTATAAAATTATTTCTTAATATAATGTTTTTTTGGTGTAACTACACATTCCTTCACTACCTTAAAGTGTTCCATAACTCAAGGTTAAACAACCCTCATTAAAATTAAACCTTACCCAATAATTATGACATGATTAATATTTTGCTTTATATTAAAAATTATAATAAGTATAAGACAATGAACCAACCATATCTGACATAAAACAGTAAAATTCTATAATAAGTCAATGTAAGCCTCTTATGTTCTAAAAAAATAACTTTAATTTGCGAAAAGCATCGGGGCCACAGCATGTGCAAGGAAACGCACTCGACCACGATTTAAGCTGCGTGAAAAAAGCAAAGCTCAGCGAGATTCGGAATAATTTGCAGGAAAAGTGCTATCGTTCTCACATTTAATGGGATTTAGATTAGATTTAGATTTAATCGCTCAGTAGCTCCCAAATCCCATTAAATGTGAGAATGATAACACCTTGCCTGCTAATTATTCCGAATCTCGCTGAGCTTTGCTTTTTCCCGGTGTAGGTGTATATATTCGCAATATATGCATCCGTGAAAAAAGTGTGATCGTGATCATATTGCAGTAATGTGCATGTAAATGTGCGTATATTGGCATTGTATATGTCATTGAATATATTGTGATTTTACAATGGGTATCTTGTAGGTGTGTATATTCACAATGTATATATCAATGAATAGATATCGCAGTGAGTACGAAATGCATTGTATATACTGATTACAATTTAATCACGACGTATTCATTTATATATACATTGTGAATATACCTACATATCCACATTGTATTAAGAGATACTGTATATATATACACACCTACACTGTGCAGAGACTCGGCTTGGTTCTTCTGAAAGGGCTTTCACATGGAGATAAATGGTAGACAGAGAAAGTTTGGTTCTCAGCATAAGGTACGCCAAGGCCGAAAGGACGAGTCCCACAAAGTTATAATTTCGCTATTCTTTTTAATATCAACCCGACAATTTTCTAGCGTTCGAGTACTTCTGCAATATCAATTCTGTCCAAACGAAAAACCCTTGAGGAAGTTTGGTGGTCAGCATCAGGTGGGTCATGGCCGAAAGGAGCAGTCCCACTTGGTATTATTTTGCTGCTCTGTTTGTTTACTATCAACGCAACAATTTTCTAGCTTTGGGAAATACCACTGCAATATTGTTCCGGTCTAAAATATAGTCTAGACCCCTTGAAATCATTGCTTTCTTTAACACGTCTCCATTTACCTTTTGACATATGTATAGATATGTCCAGTTGCTTTTAGTGCAAAGTCAGGCTGTAACACATTTTTCTGATTTGAGAATGGTGATGGGATTTTCCTTTCCTTTATTTTGTTTCTTCTTTTTTTCAAAAAAAAAACAAAACAATCCTCCAAGCCTACCACCCTATTCATGACACAAAAAATTAAAAACCGGTACAGCGGTTGGCTTATTGCAACTTTTCGTTTGCAAAGTGGTTAAACTGTGTAATGAGGTTGTAGCGTGTTATCCCCGATATTAGGGATAACTAGGAGATCATGTCTCGAGGCCCACATGGTCCTAGACATGGAGTACCGAGAGCAGGAGCGACCTGAGCATGGTCCTGGAGGACCCACTTTTTCTTCTCGGCCAG
>SNQJ01S0035441.1:31181-45588 GCA_010110895.2 Picea sitchensis | reverse complement strand
AAGGAGCAGTCCCACTTGGTATTATTTTGCTGCTCTGTTTGTTTACTATCAACGTAACAATTTTCTAGCTTTGGGAAATACCACTGCAATATTGTTCCGGTCTAGAATATAGTCTAGACCCCTTGAAATCATTGCTTTCTTTACCACGTCTACATTTACCTTTTGACATATGTATATATATGTCCAGTTGCTTTTAGTGCAAAGTCAGGCTGTAACACATTTTCCTGATTTGAGAATGGTGATGGGATTTTCCTTTCCTTTATTTTGTTTCTTCTTTTTATCAAAAAAAACAAAACAATCCTCCAAGCCTACCATTTGCACAGTGGTTAAACTGTGTAATGAGGTTGTAGCGCATAGAGAATAAGGGAGATTTGTGACGTTATGTGGTACTGCTGCAATGGAACTGTTTGCTTTGTGAGTATGGAGAGTGCCAGCAAGATGACATAATTTTTGGGGCAATTTTGAGGTTTTAAACAATGTTTTTAGGGTCCGCAACAGTTTGACTGTATATAGAATTAGAGTTTGATGGGAATATGTGTAGTCTTTTAGTCTTTCTATAGACTTTTCCAATTAGCTATCGCCTAAAACAGAGGTCGTATGTAAAAGCAAACTACCGAAAACAGGTCCACAAAACTGTTGGTTTTTTTTCTTCGGGGGTTAGGGTTTTGGATTTTTTTCATGTTAAGAAGGCCTTTAGAGCCTCGTTGTAAATCAACTTCTTCTGAATGCGATTAGCTACCATTCTAGCAGTCTTTCACTCTGTATTAGTCGTTGTACATTTTAGCTCATTAATAGAAAATTGTGTATTAGTGTATTTTGATACATTTCTGTCATATTATTGAATATGTGAGATATTTTTTACATTTCTTTATTATATTTCTACTCTCAAAATCAAAATTAAAGATTTTAGTGTTCATATTCGTGCCAAAAATAATCCAAATCAAAATTAAAGATTTTAATGTACCTATGGAGTTGGATGGTGCAGGGAATTATTGGATAGTGTAGGGAATTATTGGATGTATATTCACGGAGTGTATGGTTAAGTGCACTTATATTCAGAATATAGGGAGCTAAGGAGGTTCAGTTACATTGGGTGTTTGAATTCAGGCTACCCATATGCAGAACTCTGCATTTGGACGTATATACAGAAGGTCTGTAATCTATTGGATGCATATTTAGACTGCTTTATGGATGATGGGTTTTTCGTATGTTCAGGTAAACTATGGCAGAAGAACCTTTTTCTTGGTGATAAAGATGAATAACATGGATTATCAGAATTGATTGATTACTGTATCAGATTATTTTATTTTTAAAGAAAAAAAGAGTCAAACTTGTAACTTTCCCAATTTACTTGGACCATCAGTGACCTTTCCAATTCAACTGAAGAGTGTTTTCAGTCTGACTCAAAATCCAAACTACTTGAACTAACAACTAAAGAGTGTTTTCAGTCTGGCTCAAAACCACTTGAACTAACCTTCAGAACTAAAACTAGATTATTACGAAGTTAGATCATATTATTACAAAGTTAGATGAGAGAATTAGAGTATAAGCAGAGTTCTGCATACCAATGCATATACAACCAGTCATAATTACTTAGATGTATTTTTCACTAGTATATCCAGATTCAACGCTAATTACAGTATGGCRGAAGGATTTTTCATTACAGCATGGCAGGAAGGATTTTTCAGTTGGGTGTGGAATTCAAGCATCCATTTTATATAACTCTGCATTTGGATGCATATASAGGAAGTATATAATCCTATTTACTGTATATCCAAATTACTTGTGGAAYGATTGGGGATTTTAGGTCGAGTGTGAAGTTCAGATACGTTTTTCTTTGAGGCCGAGKAAGTCTAACCGGTTCTTAAATTCAGGTAAGWAAGGTTATCTAGATCAGTAGCAAAGCGGTTAGACATWTTGGGGCATTATCACTCCTACCTGAAAGATCTAGCCCAACCCTTCTAACAAAGAAATTGTTGATYTTTCAGGATCTTACTGGGGTCAAGACATTTCCTTTGTGAAGAAGGGCATAATCTTACTGCCTGAAATGACCCTTTGGTATGATCCTGTAAAACCTATTAGGAAATTACCTTTGCTATGCCCGGGTAAGTTATCCCTGCTTCTCAAAATTCCTTTACTTACTATTGAAGTGTAGAAATGTAATTACAGCAACCATCACATTAATGGAAGTTGGTAAATCTAGAAACTTCTGCATCCAGATAGCTCTAGAATCTAGTCTCTTCAAGAAATGTCTACATCTAGTTTGCTTCAGAATTCTCTCAAATACTTTTTGGAAGGTGCAGACCCTTCTCATATGTAAATAAATTCGTCTTTTTGGATGGATAAATGCAAAGTATCCGTCTTTTTGGATGGATAAATGCAAAGTATCAAGTATTGAAGCTTATAGCTTGTGTGTTTTGGATTTTGTGTGATTTTCAGCAGTAGTTGAGTTCTAAGTTTTCTGTTTTTTTAAAGTATTTTCAAGTATATTGTTTGAGTGGGTTTAATGGTTAAAAACATTTGTATCCTTCTAACAGGTTACAAGTTTAAATCCACAAGAATAGGGTATGTATAAATCAATAAACTTTACTAGTCAAATAGTTAAGAACAGGGAAGGATGGGCTTATAATCCAAACTGAACTGGAACGCTAAGAGATCGGGACCTATGTGTGATAACCGGTAGCTGGGCAGAGACAAGAGCAAGTAACTGGAAGGTGAGGCTGGGAAATTGGAGGAGCAACGAGAAACACGCGTCCAAATCCGTGCGCCGACCACTAACACGAAGCTATATTATAGTTGAGCGAAGGGAGTTTCATATACCAATTTCTTTTAAAATGAGAAAAAAACTAACCTTAAAAAATAATTTATTACTATTTAGTAGATTGTATCAGTTCACTATTCCCTTGCTCTCACAAAGAAATATAAAGTTTGTAAAACATATCCATCTGCAGACCTCTCTACATGACCTCTCTACATGTGGATGAATGTTGTTGGTTGTTGAGTTCAAGCAATAAAGAGGGAAGGCGACACCTCATATACGCCCCTCCTGGACATGCACCAGACTTCTTTTGTCGTCCTCTCGTTCCCTTGAGAAAGTAGGTATGGTAAATTTCTATAGTTACGAACGTGTTCGAAATACCTCTATCTATGTGTATCTGGTGAAGCCGGATCACGAGAGCTTTCATCCTAAGCTCCAATGGTAAATAAAAATTCTACGTCGCTTGAGTTAATTACCTCTCAGCATTAAATGCCGGGTCGTGTAGTGAGTAATTCATATTTTTGGAAATATATGACCTGAGGGGCACTGTCACATAAAGGTTATTGATGGCCTTTTGGATATTGTTGTGTAGGAAAATGCATTGCACCCTCTAAAATAAGAAAGTACATGTTTATGCACTGTACTTTTGATATCAATATTCATCTTATTAAGCCAGAATGAATGTGGTGTAAAGTTGAATATAGATTATTAATATTCACTTTACTAAGCAACATTAAATGTTGTATAAAGTTGAATATAAACTATTAAAAATATTAAATGTGGTATAAAATTGAATATAAATCATCAATTGAAGTTGGATATATATCATTAAATGTAAAGTAATTTAAATTAGATATTCCATATTCAATTTTACATAATATTCAATTTAATGTTGCAAAAAATTGTTGAATATAAACTATTAATTGAAGTTGGATGTATACCATTAAATTTAAAGCAATTTAAATAGATAGTGCATTTTCAACCTTACACAATATTCAATGTTGCAAAAATATTGCTTTGGACAAAAATTTCCATATTTTAAGATAATTTTAACAAATTAAAAGTATACATTAAATTATTAAATTATGAACAAATTAAAAATATAAATTATGATATAAGCTAATTTCATTTTAATTGTTCTAAACAAAAATTTTCATATTCTAAGATAATCTTAACAAATTAAAAATATACATTATAATATGAGGTAATTCCATTTTAAGATAGAAAATTTAAATGGATGCTACTTAACATTTTATATTATGAAATAACTAACATGTATTAAGGTAATTTAGTTGTTGAACTACATTTGTTTTTAAATGAGATTTAAGGTAATTTAGTTGTTGAATTACATTTGTTTTTAAATGAGATTTTTGTTTTTTTGGACAACATGGTTATTCATCTTCTTGGTGCATAGACTCTAGGATTTGACATGCATGATGGTGTTTCATTCTTATAATTAAACTAAAATCATTAACTTATAATCATAGGACAATGGTTCACTCATATATTAATGTTTAGATTGCATAAATTACATATTCTAGTTTAATTTTTTTTTTAATTATTTATTTAATTTTGATACACTAACTAATTAATTAAATTTATTAAATCAACTTTATTGTCTATATTATCAATTATTTTTATGGTTTCTTTAACTCATGTTAGACTTTGTATTTATATTTCTATTACTCCCTAGCTTCTAAATCTTTTATATGGTGACCTTTCAACTTGCACCAATTTAGTGTCTGGTTTGGCATTAATTCACCAATTTAGTGTTTGGCTTGGCATTATTATTATATTTTCTATCTAATCAGTTGGCATGGTTCTTCTTCTTCTTCTTCTTCTTCTTCTTCTTCTTCTTCTTCTTCTTCTTCTTCTTCTTCTTCTTCTTCTTCTTCTTCTTCTTCTTCTTCTTCTTCTTCTTCTTCTTCTTCTTCTTGGCATTAATGCTGCACCAATTTAGTGTTTGGCTTGGAATTATTATTATATTGTCTATCTTATGAGTTCGCATGGTTCAACTCATGCTCGATTCGCATGGTTCTTCTTCAATTTAGTGTCTAGCTTGGCATTATTATTATATTGTATATCTTATCAGTTCGCATGGTTCAACCCATACTCGACTGACATGGCTTCTTCTTCTTAGATGATTCTGCACAAAATTCCCAACTATATTCTGCACAAAAATATATTTCATTCCCACCTATTAACTTATTTGGTATTTAATTTATTAAATAAATTATTATATTTCATTTACATCTATTAACTTATTTGGTATTTAATTGATTAAATGAATTATTTTAAGACATTATTAAGGTGTAAGAAAAATTAATTTTAATTTTATATAAGAATGGAATACAAATTCATTATCTTTTTAACATAAAATTAAATTATATTTAAAGATAATATTTGATTTTATGTATAAAATTAATATTACTAGAATATGTTTATGTTCTTAAAGCTTTTCTTTATGTGAAGTCACCATTTGAAACTTTGTCTTACCTTGTGTGTCGCTATGGAGCATGATGAACATACCTAAAAATTATAACTATAACAATCAGATAAAACTAATATTACTGAAAAAATATTAACTTTAGATACATCATGAATGGGCCTACTAGAGATACGAGGACGATGGGAGCATGACTACTAGAGATACGAGGACGATGGGAGCATGATGTTGCAAAGTAATGGTAATCAATGTCGGGTCTTTCACATGGCGAGAATGGAACGCACACCAACTAAGATCATCAAGGTGGAAGATGATTGTTTTGAGTGGATGATCATGGTCCAAACAATGGATGACTGCTATAACCAAAGGAAGAAGGACATGGGAATAATTTCTCTGCATGAATTTCTCTTGGGTCTCATTAAGGAGTCTTCTATCTGTAAGGGTAATTATTCAAGGGTTTTCATCTTGCAAAAGTATTCAAGACTCTCTGCGTGGGAGGGGCCTCCCCTGGTCTCTTCTCTATTTCTTCCCCGGGGTCGTTTTCTTTCGATAAAGAGTGTCGGGGTGCCAGGGTGGTGGGGATTTCTATCTGGCTGAGGTGAGTAGCATGAGGTGGAGGGGTATACTCTGTCAAAACATTGCAGAAACATTCGGGGGCTATCTGGAAACAAGGGGCTAGCTATAAAGGGGATTTCCACGAAGCTCCCTCAGAAAAAAAACCATTCAGCATTGAGTTTCAAGTTTCTGAGGTAATCCTGGTCTCCATGGTTTTATTTTTCGAATCAATTTCTTTCTAATTTTTTCATTGGGTCCTCGGAACTGTCGTAGACTTGTTCTTCTTGAAGGGTTTTGTAGTGGGGTTGGGAAATCCCATGTTCGATTGGTGGGCCTGTAGTCATAAGGGTGGTCTTCGAGTGGTAGGGGTAATCGATCTGGTGAGGTTATTTACTATTTTGAAATTTCTCATGTGTAGACGGGTCCACCTCCTATTGTTTATGAGTATGACAGAAATCCTATTGACCCCTTTGACCCTTGTGGGGTTTGGCTTTTCCTATTGGATTTTTGGGGATTGGGTGTTTGGGTTATGGGGTTGTAGGATGAATGATGATCTAGATAGCCCCTCCTCCTTCAGTATGGTTGTCTCAATCGCTGACAAAAAGGCATTAGATTTCTCAGAGTTAAGTAATCAAAGGAGCTAAGCATAAAAGGTCTCATAATCCTCCTATCCAAAGGAGGGACTCACAAAGAGCCTTGGGCACAAAGGTTGAGAGAGTTGCCCAACAAGATAAGCTTATTTATAATAAAAGCACATTCCACTAGAAAAAAATAATGAATGGACAATATGGTGGGCATAACGAGACTCAAAAGATAGTAGACCTCGAAATAGATAATAGAAAAAGAATTCCAGGATTGGGTTGAAGAAACAAGTTTTAGTAGATCTCGGGACACCAAAGAATTTAGGGCAACGAAGTTCTATTGGCTCACAAAAACGTTGGTGGCTCTATCAATGGACGATAAATAGGACAAATAGATGGAGACCCTCGATAAAATTTGAAAGCATGAATCCAATTTCACGGTCTTGTGTTGAGTGGCCTTCGATATCATCTTCAAGGTATTTGATTGGGACCTAGAGAGTAATGATGAATTGATTGATGTCACATGAACCTCAACCTCTTAGGGAACAAGTGAAAATATGATCACCATTGACGAAGATGAGTGTGTGGATGAGGAGAAGAAGTGTAAAGTTCCCAAGCCAATATGCAAGGAACATCACGGTTTTGGGTGTATTTTTAAACTTTTTCTGGTTGCAGCTTTTTGTCAAACACTTTTCTTATTATTGTCTCTTAGGTTGTGCTAGGGTTATACTAATGAGTTTTAATGTGTGTTCGCAGCAATAATAAACATAGATATAGTAAAGGAACATACCTCAACCATATGCAAGACCAACAATATAGTAGACAACCCAAAAATTCCTTAGATCTGATCTTATTCATAATAATAAGAGAACATGATACAATGAAGATGTTGATCTCAAATGCTCAACAGATGGATCCAATAACATAATAGGAGCTACTACAAAATGCTCCAAGAAGATACTATAAGCCTCCAAAGGATGGATACATGATGAAGACTGAATAAAAGTAGAGATCTAGGCCATATGCAATACCAAACCCCCAACTGGAAAAGCCACACTCTAGTAGAAGATTGAAACCTGCAATAATTTGGCCCAGCTGAAGAAGACCCCAAATGAGTCTAATGAAGATGTCAAGCTATAGATCGGGATGTGTAGGGTCCCCTCCTAAAATCTCAAACCGAAATACCAAGGACTTCTTCTCCAAATGTTGAATCCTCAAGTGGAGTTGCGCCCTCCTGAAAACTATCAAACCCTACAATTTTGACCCTGATGAAGGAGACCTCCAAATGCACTGAAACTCGCTAGAAAAGTAGATCAAGACACTGCAAGTCACTAGGTGAAGTCTCAAGGTCGGATCTGAGGTATAACCCCTTCAAACTGAATAGATCTGAATCTCCAAAATGCTCTACTTCTCTCTAATTCGTCCAATGCATCCAATAAATCAACTGGCTCATGAAACTCCTCTGGAATGCACTAGATCTAATGGCCAAGACCCTGCAATGAAAACCCAGGTGCTAGAATCTATCAAAGCCCTTCTAATCCCTTGAAACGAACCTCCCTCAAATAATGGTGTGTCGCCCTTGCTGAAAACCCCCAATGGTGCGCCCTCCTTCTCTTCATGTGCCCGTGGTTGGTGTAGAACCCTTCTGCACTGAATAGATCCGAACTAGAATGGTGTGGAGGAGTATTGCATCCCTAAAACCAAGATTTGGACAAAGTAGGTGGAATATTTCACCACTGAATCATCCTCTAGGGTTTGTTAAGTCAAAACCCTCAAACCCCCCAAGGTATGGGCTCTCTAGCTAGAAGCCTGATATCAAAATGATAAACATACATGAATGAATGAGAGAATAGAGGCCCTTGCCTCTTATTTATACTTCATGCATCCCCTTGTCTCTCCAAAGTGACTTTTCTTTTTTAATTATTAATTAATTAATTAACCTTTTTACCTCTGAAAAGCGCCTTATCTCTCCTCATGGCTTCCCTAGCCACTAAAAGCCACTTCTCACCATCCTATCATGTAGTGTTGTTCATCTTGATTTCGATGAGCTATTACACTCAGAGGTTCCTCCAAGTATTGTGCCCAAAATGACCTCTTCAGCGAATTTAATTGACTTATAGCTCAAAATACTCAAAATCATGGAAATCGTCAGAATGCAACGGAACCAAAGTCAATCCATGTGGAATGGATCATAATGATGAAATAGGATGAGCAATGGAAGTTGGACCCCAAAATATCCCTCAATAGCTTCGGTGCTCGCTATAATCTCCAACTGGCTACTCTGGTGACCATAACCCTATGTAATGTAATGGTGTCCCAAAGTGAGGACATTACAAGAAGCAAGAACCTCCAAGTGCTATAGGGCCATCTTGGCCACTCGGTTCCTAGTCAAAACTAGTCTTTTCTATGTCTTTTATATTATGAATGATGCATAGTATTTCTATTTATCTGTCTTTCAAACATCTTTTGAAATAATTAGTTGATTTTTGGTGTATCTATGATATCAAAACTTTGATTCGTACATATATTAGAGCTTTGGCTTCCTTTTTATAGAGCTCTTAAATTTTTTTTGAACATTATGAATATATAACTAGATTAGATTACAAAATAATAATAAAAATAATATATGTTAATCAAGTATATAGAGAGAAATTTAAAAAAAAATAGTGTAAACATAATATTTAGATAAAAATAGTGTAACTATCCAGATATAAATATATGGACAATAATCTTTATATTTGTATATATCCATATCTATATATAAATTATCTCGAAAATAATCATTATATTTGTATATATCCATATCTATATATGAATTGTAATTTTTATTTATTAAATATTTTAAAAATAAAATTATGTAAATTATTGTTGAAAGAAAAAAAAAAAAAGTTAAAACATTAGGTAGTGTTAAGATATTAAATAGTTAAGAACTACTAAAAGATTTTTCATAATTGTTAAAAAGTTTAATTCATAATTAATCATATATAATATATAAATTTGTAATTTTTTTAATATTAAAATGTATTTTAAATTATTTTTTTATAATTATTAGAAATATAAATATTTGTACATATATTTAAGTTATTTCTATTGTGAATATATCTTTGTTTTGAATACATACAACTTTGACTATTATCTTTAGGGTGGTGAATATTATCTTTGTGGTGCCAGTGCATGAATATGTTTATGAATCTAGGTGATCTATAGTAATTATGTTAGTGGCTACTAATAGAGGAAGGTCTAACAAAGTAACCCTAGATAGTTTGCATGAATCAATAGAATCAATAGAAAAAGGTTTCCATCAATCTATAGAATCAATAGAAAAATGTAGAGAAGAGAGAGAATCCAAACTTCAAAGTGAATTAGTAGCAATGCTTCAAAGTGAGTTACTAGCAAAGCTTGATAATAAATTTAGATCCTTCGAAGATAATATTCAAATACAGATGGACAATAAACTATTAGGGTTTCAGACTTAGCTACACAAAATGGAGGCTAGATTATAAGAAATAGAAAAGAACAACCAAGAACAAAAACAATAAACAAAGAAAGAAGAGGTGGATGAAAATAACAATCTTAGGGACAAAATTAAAGAGTTAGAAGACAAGCTAATTAACAATTTATCCCTAAATAGCATGGAACACAAATTGGATATCAAACCTATCAAAGAGGAAATCAATAAGCTCATAGAGTTATACCATGAGTGTAACAAAAGATCATTGAACCTCATAATTTTTGGTATAAAAGAAGAGAAAGATGAGGACACATTAGTTATAGTCAAGGAGGAATTAAAAAACAAATCATAAATTGAAACAATTGGCTTTATAGAATCAAGAAGGTTGGGAAGAACAATTGAACATAATGATAGGTCTATTCAGATTATGGCAAGCTCTAATTCCGATAAATATGACATACTTAGTAAAACTTCGAGCTTAAAAGAGTCTGGAATATTTATAAATGAAGACCTCATTCCAAAAGATCAAGCTAAATTAAAGATGGAGGTTCAAAAAGTAAAGGAATCCAAAAAGGAAGGAAAATGGACAATAATTAGGAACCAAAAAACTATTATTAGGGATAGAGACCAAAACTACAATGATAAATAGCAATTTGGGACACTTTGGATTCTCTTTTGGAACTGTCGTGGTTTTCCATGGAGTAAAGGGCCTATACTAAGTTGGATCTTGAGTGACATTGACATTTTTCTCTTGGTTGAAACTTGGGAGCAGGAAGAATGTAAGGTCCTTAATATCGAAGGATTTGTTTTGTGGTCCACATGGAACAAGAAGTCCTCTCGTAGAGGGATTGGAAGCATAGCATGTTGCATAAAAACAAACTTCTCTCCTCGCATATGGCTTCATAGAAAGATCCTCTCAATCAGTACATATGGATGGATATATTTGATATTAACGCTAAGAAGATTTATATATAAATATTTTATTTCACACCTATTAACTCTACTTTTTATACAAAAAACAATCTAGATAAGAATTGTCCCTACAAATGCTTAGAGAAAGATATCTACAATATGAAAAATGAAGATAGTATCCTCCTATTAGGAGACCTTAATGCTATAACTGCAACCAATCAAGCTATTATTTTAAGTAATGCCTCCAACCCTAATCCTCTTTGGTTAGATGAGGACCTTGTCTTAGATAACAATTACAAAAGAAACTATGAAGACATGATCGAGAATTTGTTTGGTACTGAGTTAATCAAGCTCTGTAGTTCTCAAGATTTTATAATTTCCAATGGTCTAAAGAAGTGGAGAAATTTTATCAAGATGACTTGTATCCATGGGCTGGGTAGCAGTGTTGTTGATTATGTAATATTTCATATCCTCATATACAACCAAATAGTAAACTTTGATCTTTTATATGACCATGAACTAGAATCTCATCATAGACCTCTAACCCTAACTCTTAACTTTGTCATGCACAAAATCTCTGTAGAGGAGCACTCTAACAACTAAAGGCACTTACTTTTTGACAAACAAAAATTCGATCATTTCTTAAAAGAAATAAGCAATTCTTTAAAACCTATATAGTATCAGAACAATATTAAAGCTGGCTATCATAATTTTACAACAATCCTCTCTACTTCAATTAACAATTTATCTATTGAGGTGCTACGTAAAAGAAAAACAATACAACGAACCCTTGGTATGATAATGAATGTAAAATTGCTAGAAAATCCATTAAAGATGCTTCCAATGCATATTTAAAATATAATAAGACAAATAGATACAAAACCTTAATTAAACGAAGAAAAAAAAAGACTATATAAATAGAAAGCAAGAGAGGTTTTTTCACATATTAATATAAATCCTAAGAAATTTTGGAGGCAAATTCTAACTTGTTAAACTAAAGAAAATAATAATCCTTGAAGGACTGGAATTTCTACCTTAAGCATATGTATGAATCCCCCTAACATCATAGACAACATGCCAAACAACTCTACAAAGGATAAAGTTTTTTTATTTAAGACATTCAGTTTGGGGTTAAATGACTCTTAAAAGGAAAAGCTAAGGACATTGAAGGTTACCAAGATGAAATATTAAAAATTGAAGGACATATTCTCATCCCTCACATACATAAGCTCTTCAATTTAGCTATTCAGCAAGGATTCCCAAAACCTTGTACTCAAAGTCTCATTGTACCTATCTTTAAAAGCGGGGATAAAAGTGATCCCCCTTATTATAGGACCATTATGATTAGCCTCATTTTAAATAAGCTATATGGAAGTATTTTGGGAAAGAAGATCGACACATGGCTAGAAAGCCATAGAAAAAGAGCTAGAGGCCAGGCTGGGTTTAGAGGATACCATTCCTCTATGGACCACCTTGTCACATTTAGGATCATTACAGAGGAGTTTCATAATGATAAAACCAATCTCCTTTGTTGTTTCTCTGAGTTTATAAAAGATTTTGACGATGTGCCTCGGACTAACCTCTAAAATAGGTTAGAAGAGCTTAAAGTCCCTTTTGAGTTAAGAGCTGCTACAACAAGGCTATATGAGAAATTTATTGCCAAGTTTAGGAACACTAAGGGCTGGTTGGGAGAAATTAACTGTAATATATGAGTCAAGCAAGGTTTCCCCTTATTCCCTACCCTTTTCGACATCTATATTGATAAGTTAGAATATTTTTTTGAGGGTGCAGGTTGTGTTGGCCTGACTCTTGCTAGTATAGTCATCATCCTCATTTATTATGATGATATTGTTCTTATGGCGAAGAGTCCCTATGACCTAGCTAAGCAACTAATAACCCTCAAGGACTTTTTCTCTTGTATGGGCATGACTTTGAATACTGACAAAAAAAAGGTTATGATAATTAAATCCAAAATGATAACCTACGATACTTTTGTTTATGACAACAATAGCTTGGAGGAATTCCCTTCATACAAGTATCTTGGAATCAATATCCAACACAAGCTCAATTGGAACTATAGCATTGAAAAAATGATAAATGGAAGGTGGAAATCTCAAAAACAATTGTAAATCAATAGACATTTGGCTTTGGGATATAAAAAAAAAAAAAAAAAACTTCTTCCACAATCTCGTCACTGCAATTATCTTATATGGATGTGAAGTTTGGGGTTGCAGTATATCTAGAGAATCCTGGAGAAAGATAGAACAGATCCAAAAGAATTTAATGACGTATAATCTACAAATTAAGGGCATTACACCCTTTCATGTCATCCTCATAGAAGCAAGTCTTCCCCCCATTGAGAGCATTGTTATGATTAGATACCAAACATATAAGAAGAAGGTAAACAACATGGATGACAAGAGGCTCCCCAAAATTGTTTCAAACTCTAGCCAAAAGTACCAACAGCTCAAGCAGGGTTGACATAAAGATGTCAAATCTCGGTTAAATAGTTGGGGAATGAAAGAAGAAGCCATCATGTAGAACATCGATAATATTACAAATATTATCACTTCTAAATTTAAGGAGAATATGTGGTGTGATAAATAATTAGTGGATAAAATAAAATAAATACTACTACTAATAATAATCTAATTTTAAGGTCACAGTCAAGCCAAACACCAAATTGGTGTATGAGACCCCTTTGTTTTTGAGACAAGGGACCCCCTTCTTGCAACGATTTGACTGCTAAAGTCGACGAAGGTGTACATACCCTACCCCCTCTCGATTTGAACCTGTGACCTCCTCGGAGGAAACATATGTTCTTAACTATTTGGCCCAAGATACTACAAGGAGGTGGTCAACCTTAATTTAGAAGATCAAAATTACCTCTCAGTTTTGAAAAGTGCAAAGAAGAAAATCAACATTAATAAAATAAGAACAAACCCTCACGAGTTACATAGTGAAACTAGGCATTGGACAACTCCCAAAACACCATGGGATGAGAGAATTTGTCACCTTTGTGACACTAAGAAGGTAGAAGATGAAAAACACTTCCTCTTGGATTGCCCTACCTATATACATATTAGATCCCAATTTAAAAATATTTGTCACATTACCGACCTTCGTAACTTCCTAAGTCATCAAAACTATGGTCATCTTATAATGTTTCTCTCAATACTTTTTTAGCATAAAAATACGATTTTAAAGAAATTGAAGTAATATTTTACCTTCTAGGTTCAATTAATTTTAGTGGACATTAATCAACATCATCATCATTATCATAATAACAATAATCAAATAATTACATACATCCAAACTAATATATAAAAATAAATATATAATAATTACATACAGCCAAACTAATATATAATAATAATAACTAATATAATAATAATACGTAATTATTAATATAAACGTAGTCACACATTCACTTCAATAAATCATGCATATTTTAATATTATAAAATTCAATCACTAGACACAATTTAATACTTTTTAAGTCAATCAATAATACTATATTTTATGTTACACGGTAGAAATTAGAAATTCCACGAAAACGTGAATATTTTAGTAGCGTACAAAACGCTTTAAAGGTTATAATGAAAGTGATACAATAAATGAAAAACGTCATCGATAATATTCTATAAGTCAATGGAGATCACCCAAGTTATAAAAATATTATTTAATATAAATTAAATTATAGTT
>SNQJ01S0035441.1:6333-31171 GCA_010110895.2 Picea sitchensis | reverse complement strand
TTTAGATGTTCTGTCACAGAATCTCCATCTTCCATCCTAAGATGATACAGCTTCTTTCGAAGAAACAACTTGTTTACCAGGGACTTTGATGGATACAAATTCCCTAACTTATCCCATAGTTCCTTGGCTGTAGATTCTCTTGAGACATTCAACAACACTAAATATGCCAAGAGAGTCAAATAGTACTCCTTGTTCTTCTGTCCAACTTGTCCCAATCTTCCTTCGACATACTAGTAGCTAGTGTACTGGTAGTTTGTGTACCAATAGCTTGTGTGCTAGTAGACGGTGTACCAGTAGGCTATGTACCAGGATCCATAGAGATCCATTGTTCTTTGTCTACAAGAAGGTCCTCCATATTGAGCTTCCATAGCTCAAAGTTTTTATCATTGAACTTCTCTATCTCGATTATAGATGAGCTAACCATTCCTCTTTCTTTACTCGAATATCCACTGCAAAAGCTCCCTCTAAACCTAGGTTTATCATAGACCCAAGATAAACTTGATCTATCAAGATCGAGCCAAACCCTCAACAACAAAGGCGTCCCTCTGAATCCAAAAATGAGCTATGATACCACATGCAAGTTTTAAACCTATGAAGTAAAGCAATGCATATAGATTCTTAAGCAAGATAGAAATTAATCAATGGCTCATACACAGAGTACACAGAGATTTTATATCGGAAACCCTCAACCGATAAAACCTTTCTTATATTCATTATATCGAATTTCACCATTCACCATACAATATATACAATGTTTTTAAGTATGCCGTAGATACCAAAACCCTAATCCCTTAATCCGGGATTAATTTACAAATCCGCTAAAAATAGAAAAAAATCGCCAAAAACAAATTTCGGGGCGTTGCCCCTAACGTTGTGCGTAACCAGGGGGGGGCATACCTTCCCCCACTGGGACCCCCCTAGGAAAGCACCCGGCGCACATGGAAGAGCTCTAGTGGTAGGGATCGTCAGACGCAGTTATCGTATCTAACGCACCCACACACACACACCCATGCAAAGAATATAACACATACCCAACAAATCGTTCCATAGAAAGGAAGTTTTTGGTTCTTTAAAGGGAATGAAATTTTAATACCCCATTCCCTTAAAATCTACTAAGGGGGTTGGGTGTGTTACAAATAATGAGTCTTATTTTAAATAATCTCAACATTGTGTACCATTTAATTGATAAAATATCAATTGTTTTTTTAAATATGTTGATATTATGCACAAAAATGACAAATTAAATTAAATTAAATAATTAATGATAATAATTTCTATAAAAGTAGTCACATAAATAATGAAATCTTAGAAAAAAGAATGTTATATTAATCCCATGTAGGGAATCTAGTTTATTTGATTCTTTACACTTCTTATGAAATCCCTTAGCACCTACTCTCTCTCTCTACTTGAGCCAACCTCCCAAGAAAGAATGCTTCTATTCATGTCATTGTATATATTTCCTCTTATTCATGTCATTGTATACTTCCTTGTGAAGGTGTAAGAAGAGATGATTGAAGGAGTAATTAGAGATGTTTTTTGGGAATATCCTACATTGTTATTATTATTGGTTCCTGGAGTCATAACTAGGATGGGCCTTCATGATTTCATCAAATTCAAGTCCTTGAGAACCATTAATTTCATATGGATTTATCACTTAGCAATGTTTTCCACCATAAGAGATTCATTAATGAGTAACACAAGTATTTATAATCACTTTAGAAAAAATGAACTATTTTTACTTACCTAGACTTCCTTAACACTTTAAAAAGTAATTAATCAAATTATTAAATTATTACAATGATTAGTGCAATAATACACTCGAAATATAATCGAATACTCAACCAAATTGAGATAAAATTTATTTCATTTCATCAAAATTTCATAAATCTATCCAAATTTTGTGAAATAGTTGCTAGAACCTAAAATATATTTGTATAGTCTTCAACAAACATCTCCTATAATAAGTGGATTTATTGAATATTGTAAAGGCAGTTGTAGTTTCTATTAGTTAAATGTAAGTTATTGAATCTACAAACTCAACAAAATATACATCGATGTGTTAAGTGATCCTTCTATCTTTCGATGGATGAATTTCTCTTTCCAACTATTGAAAAACAATATTTCAAATCATCTTTTATGTATGTCATGAACTCATAAGACTAACATGATTTTGATTAGTGATATATTCTTTTTAACATCACCTCCAAAATCATACGAAGAGATCTTAAATTGAAGGTTATAAGGGATTTTGAGTTTGACATTTCATCTTCTCATCATGCTTTCATTATCCCAAATCCATCCACAATCCCAAAGTGTCCATTGATTTCAACTCATGGATTATTATGTTCATGTTCGTGTCCATGATGTTCTTGTAGGTTTCTCCCTTTATAGAACAATGTAAATCAATGTTTCCTAGGAATGTCCTTGTAGAAATATTTTTTTGTGGAATTAGTTCTTAGAAGAATAGAGATATGAAGTTGTTTCTATTTATTGTTTCTTAGAGTTATCTTTTGAGAAAAGATTTCTTTAAATCCATTTAGATTATATTTATTTCTTGCAATTTCATATATAACAGAAAATAGTGGAAAAATAAACACTTTGAAATTCATACATTCATCAACATAAAATAAACAAACAGTGAGATTCATAAAAAATGTTCCACGAAATGTGTGTGTGTGTGTTTATTTAACATCGTCTAAACTATACATTTTTTTACAAAATGGCACATCATGCCCGATACACAAAATGGTAGCAAGTGCCCTAACATAAAAAAAACAGTCATATGGTGGCATAGATACAAAATGGTAGTCATTGGTCACTCATTTACCACTGCCACCCTCAGGAGCATCCCAGAAATCGATCTTTCTTATGTTTCTCGAAGAAGCACCTCAAGTGTTTTTTCACCTAGGCATGGTTCTCACTCTAGACACTGGAAAAATAAAAAACATTGTTATAAGTTTTTTCTGCGATGAATTAAAAGGCTTAAAAAATGATAAAGGTATATAGGTGCATCCACAGTGGATGGATGAGATGGAAGAGGTGGTACAAGTGGGTGGCCTGCAGGTGTAATCATTGAGGATGCATGGAATATGAAATATGGTGAAGGTGAGTAGAGATGAACCCCCACATGCTATACAAGGGATGGCATAACCCTTGGCCTAGAAACATGTAACCCAAAAGTGGTAGTAGGGTGCTCAAGGACTAGACTAGTACTATAACCGGTGAAAAGATCAGTAACATGCATACAGATTAATAATATTTTTATTAGTACCAAATAGTAAAATTCAACAACATAAATAAAATAAATTTTAGATTTAAATGATATTTAACTCAACACATGATACTTATGAAGTAGGTGAGTTTTCCATCCTGTGTTAATACACTAACCTCCTCCACGAAGCTCTGATGTCCACCGGCCTTCATAGGCTCATAGAAATTGTGGTTGCAACTCGAGCATCTATGAGGATCACATGGACAAATGCTTTTTCCATGTACCATCTCCTCGCTGCACTCTTCTCTAAGGGTTGTAGGTCTAAATCCTCTTCCAATGTCATTAGTAGGAACCTCCTACCGAGATAGTGCAACAAAAATACCATTCTTCACTAAACTTTGAGTCAAGGATGATAAAGTTGCATGTTCATGTTGCATGCCCTCTGCAATGGGAGGATGTTGGGTAGGGAGGTTGGGCCTTTTCCTAGGGGGACAAGGAACTAGCATGGGATCACTCCTTGCATGCTCTCAATCTTGTGTGGACCCTCGACCCACCCCCTAAAAATAACCAATTCATAGTAATTCACATGGTGACCCAAAATAAATTCCACCCATAATTTACTCAAGAAATATAAAGGAACCTCCCTATTATTGCAAGGAGGTTTATCAAATACCATGGACCACCTATCCATCCATTTTTCAAGAAATTCCGGGTGTATGTACCAGTACATATAAATACATTTCTTGTTGACATGTGGTTGTACTATAGTTCAAAAATAAATAAATAGAGACATCAAATTTTGTTTTGAAATATTCAACTCTCTAACTTGGTTTTTATTGAGTCCAATCCTATAATACTCGAACATCCTAGCCATGTATTCAAAAATAGTAGTTAATTTCCCTTGGGAACTTGCAATGAATGATACAATGACATCCAATGAAGTGTCCAAAGACACTCGGCTAGGCTCTCTTGTACCCATTAATATATGGACAAGAGATCTCAAAGTGATGAACACCTCATTGATTTATGTGTTTCTATTTGGTCGTTGTGGTGGTTTGGGGTTATTTATGCCTTGGTATGCTAGTGTGGAGTTTTCATTGTCTTCGTATTCCATCTTAGTAAAATCTTCTTCAATTTAATAAGGTATGGAAAATAAATTAGGTCATTTTTTAAATTAAAATAGAAAGTTACAAAAAACATGCAAATAAATAGTTTAAGAAATTAAAAAAACAATAAAATAATCACGCGCACATGCATACATTATTTTTTTATTCATAATAGGTTTTCATTTGTTATTGTGAACACTATGAAAATTTGACAGATGAAGAATATATGATAGAAGAAAAAATGTTTATACAATCAAGAAGGATGATGAAACAATACAATTATTTCCATTGAAGGGTGAAGACCCTAGAGAAGTATTATTAGCATATGCAAAGTTCCTAAGCATGGTTAAAAAAATTAAGGAGCATTATGATATTGTTTAGAGAAGAGTTGAGTGAGGCATAGAACACAATGATGAAGTTGAAAGCTCTTGGAAACATATGTTTTTTTAGGATATGGAATATTTGCTAAAGGGGTATGTATACATTGTGCAAAATGACAATTCCAATGGATTGTCACCTAATAGGAGAATTGTGCATGACGTGTGGAGAATTATCTTAAATATTTTTAGCACATATTTATGAAAAGTAAAAAATTACTAGAGTCAGAGGAAATGAAGAGAAATCAAGCATACCTGGATTGAGTTGGACATAGTGGAAAGATATTGTATATGCTTGGTTCTCTAATCCTTTCTATTTTCTTAATAAGTTGAAAAACATGAGGCATAGTCTGTGAAAAATGGCACAAATCTCACCTGCAGTCCCTTAAAAAAGGGCATGACGAGAATGTGTTCATTCCTAGGAATGCACACATGTTCTTAAGAATGTGCATGTGTTCTTAGGAACATGCAGACATTCTTAGGAATGCACACACGTTCTTAATAATGCACACACATTCCTATGAACATTCCTAAGTGGCACGCTAAGTGGAGGTTCAAGATTTTTCGAACCTCTAACATCAGGAACGCACGTGTGTTCCTAGGAAAACACACACGTTCCTGCGGATGCATGTTCTTTCTCACCTTGTTACCAATTTATCATCCACCAACTTCGTGTACTCACCCATTAGTCTCTTCCAAAATGTTGGAGAGTCCTTTTTTTACACTAATTTAGTCACTTACCAAAGAGGTGGAAACTTATGTATTAATCAAATATATTTATCATTTATGTTTGATAAAAATGTTCAACACTTATTTTTAGATGATAAGCTTTTAATTTATATTGATTACTTGAATACTTTCATCTTTTAACCCTTTTTTAATGATAGTAGTACAAAATGTTATGTATATTTTTAGATAAATGGTAGATGTGTTATTATCACACTTAAGAAATACACCACTTCTTCACATTTGTATAAACTTCATAAACACTTTTAAAACCAACCAATAACATAGTTAAGCATCCACCCTTGTATTCAATAAATCCACATTATCTTACTGACACAATTCCACAACCACCCCTACATATAATAGATCCATACCCCCTTACCATACTCTTTTCACAAATATCATAAAATCCATTAATGAATAATCAACTTTGACTATTAAAAATGTACATAATATGTTGTTACCCTCAAATATAAGTCCACAAGCTTGAACCAATCTTTACATCACATTTTTCAACTCTCCCTTCAAAACTTTCAACTATATATTAATGTTTTATTGATACATTTTTCAACTCTCCCTTAAAAGATTTCAACTACATATTAATTCTTTATTGATTTATTTTTCAACTATTCCTTAAAAGATTTCAACTATACATTAATGCTTTATTGATACATTTGATATTATTTTAACATAGTTATTAGAAAGAACATAACATTGTAGAGAAACATGAGAGTAGAAATGGTTTCACAATCCAAAATTGTGTTGAGTGATATATTTAACAAATAATTGTATAGAGAATATGCAACCACGCATTAAAATATGACCTAATTAGCTAAATCTAACAAGCCCCTAAACACATAGAAATAGATTTTTAACATAGAGACAAACTCTACCTCACATTGACCAATATAATAACAAACCACAATCCTCTCACATGATCAAATATCACACATTAATTTATAAGACGAGTAGGAGTTAATAATTCCAACACACCCCCCTTAATGAGTATTTGTCTCAATCTTTGTCAAGTCAAGTCTTCCATCATCGTTTGCAACACTTTCTCCTCTAGATACTAAAGAATATCCTTACCAACAAAGTTTGTCTTTTGGATCAACAAAGGACTTTCTTCTTCTAGAAATCATCAATTTGTAGAAGTTCATATAATTGAACAACCATCCACCGAAATACATGGGTACATAACCACTATAACCATCGGTCTACTAGGAATTCCTTCAAGTAAATGGATCATTCAACTTCTTGATGAAATCCCATTGAATGTGAAACTAATTCCATCAACATTTCAATAGCTAACCAGTGCAACAAATGCACCCACTCTCGGTTGACCCTTATCACTCGATTCTTACCTCATTCTGACACACCAACCAAATTTTATACAGGTTTATATTTCAATAACATCACCCTGAGTCCACAACCAATATATGGTCCACTCATAGATCATTCATCTAACATGTGTCTCACTCTTCCAAGTGTTTAAAAAACTCCTTATACAAGTGAACAAATTCCCCCTTTAGGGAAATACAATAACAGGTCATTTCAGGGACTCAACTCAACTATGCCATATTGTAAATTCTAACCTTCTACAATATCTACTACAAACAGATATTCAAAAAAGAACAGAAAAGATACAATGGAAATACAAACATTACACAGAGATTTTCCCCTGGAAACCTAAACCGGGAAAACCAACATATTCTATATTCATTCATTGTGATACATTGTTTACAATACAATATACATATAGGAGCCATCGGCATCCCAAACCCTAACCCAATGACCTGGATTAGTCCAAAACCTTAATTCCTTAACCGGAAATAGAAAACCATCGGCAAAAACCATGTGTCGAAAAACGACCTAAAGACATGACACGTTTCTCGAGGCAAGTGACACATTTCCCGAGGCAGAAAAAAATTAACTCGGTCCGTTGTCCTTAGCTCCAATACTTCCTCGAACACAAAAAAATAAGCAGACCAGTGGTCAACACCCTCGACCAGAATTTTTTGCACACGGTAGAAGACCTAATAGATTTCACAATCACCGAAATCGAACATCCTCTTAATCTGATCCCCGAAACGCCAACCGGCGACGTCTCTGAACCAAACGATTTTTTGGAAGAGGAGGAGTTTAACTCAAATACGAAGATAGGGAAGACAACAATGGCCATGATGAAGAAAGGGGAAACCCACCTCAGGAAAACCAACCTTGGTTGGCCAGAGATTCTTTGGCCATCCCAGGACGAGTACATAATCTTCTCTGACATCCGAAGAAATTACTCCCGAAGTTTGACCCTGAGAACTCAAGATTGCCTGAAGATCATATCAAGAAATTCATACTAGCGATCAGACTTATGAATGTCCAACATAAAGACGTAGTATGCAGGCTATTCCCCTATACGTTTGAGAATTCGACTTCCACATGGTATTTTAATCTACCTGTAGGATCTATAACTAGCTTGACAAAGTTCTGGAAGGATTTTTTAGATAAATTTGCAAATGAGACTATTGCGGGAGCTCTAATGGCTAAGTTGTTCACCGCCACCATGAGTTCAAAGGAAAGGGTCAAATGTTGTAATCAAAGATTCACCACCATTTTAAACAAGTTCCAACCCAAAGCTAAACCTACTCAGGAGTTTCAAATCGAGGTATATGCTAATGCCCTCCCAACTTCTATTTCCATGTTTGTGAAGAGGGTTTCCAAACGAACCCTAGCTGAGAATTTTGAAGAAGCCAAAATGATTGAATTCCAAATGAAAGGATGCAAAGAGAGTCAGATATCCTTAGTCAAGAAAGAAACTCAACCCCTTCCCTAGAGAGGGCTATTGCTCACTAGAACCTCAGGGAAATAAGCAGAACAAGCTCCTGAAAAGGGAAGTGGGGACATAGAGGATGTACAACGCATGATTAAGAAATTATCCAATGAAATCGTAGACATGAAAAGAAGTGTCGGGGAGGGAAACCAAGGTCAAAGGCCCTATAAGCCTTTCTTTAAAAGGAACCCACCGTTTAAAGCAATTGAACCTTCCCGAGCTAACTTAAATATCGATCTGGGAAATGTAGCATCTGATTCTTTATGTACCTATCACTAGGAGAACCACTCTAAAAGAGACCGGCTTAAATGGATCCATGCCATGACTTTGATGGCTAATCAGTTTCTAGATGAAGTCTCCCTGACTGAACAACCAAGCAGTTCAGTTGTGGATGTTGTTGATCAGGAAGAGATTGATCCACCAGAAGATACAACCATGCTAATATGGGATCCTGACGTAATCATGCCTTCCAATGACTTATTTGAGTCTCAAGAACCACCCACAGAGGTTGTGGTGGTGCAAACGCGAATTAAAAGTCAACCCGGATCAAAGGACCTTACCACTACTCCAACCTCGAGAGGAAGATTAACTCTCGATCACCCGAAAGCATCTTTTTCTCCCCATAAGATCCCTATAAGCATCCATACCCGAGAATCGCCCAAGCCAGATTACAACGTAGTTGAATATTTGAAGAAGTTGAAGGCTAATGAAAGAAGTATTGATTGCATAAGGAAAATGGTCGAGTATTGGGAAAAAGTGACTCAGGAACATCACCGAGAAATCCAGGAGAAATGGGCCAGGTGAGAGAGAAACTAGGTCAAAATCAACAAGACGATGAAGGATATCAGACTCCCCGAGTTTGGCATGCCCGATGACTTTTTCGACTTGTGCGACATAGTCGAAGTGCACACCAAGCAATACTCATTATGGGCCAAAGAACTAGCAAAGGTGACAGACACAATGTCGGGTTAGGTGCAATGGTTTATGGAACACCCAATCAGAGCTCGAGTTGTGTTGCAACTGTTAAGTGCTAGTGTAATCAATTATCGGGCACATGTGATCAAGATAAGAGAGATTTACGTAGCCACGATGGAACAACACAAGTTCCCATACGCCAACACCTGCGAGGAGTTGTTCATCAGTTGGTCGGAGTATGAGAAGAGTCACCCTTTTAAGTGATATCTTGAGATGATTGTTAGAAAAACTGTTAGGAGAGAACGCCACGTGGCGAATTTTGTTTTTCTTATCTTCACTTTAGCTATTATTTTTAGTTAATTTTATGTTATAAATAAGAGCATCGACCACTTAGTTAAAGGTCGATGGTTGTTGCAAGAAACTCTCATTTCTGGTTTTGTTAAAAACTATTTTCAAGCTACCTTTAATTGAGAAGTCCTTCTGGACCAGAGACAAGTTTATGTTTTCATCAAATGCATGTATAATTGGATGTGGAGAAGAACTATTTCCTATCTTGTCTCATGAATCGATGTTGTAACGAGTAAGAGCTATTAAATCTATTGATAAGTTATCTGATGCAATGTTTTATAGTTCTTTCTTTAATGATGAAAATGAATCTTTGTGTTGAATCTTTGTGTTGCTATGTGATGAATGATTAGAGTTAAGTGAATTATTTTACTTGCCATTATTTATCGCATATGTGTTTTCTTTCTGATGATTTGTATCTCAGTCAGTAATTGGATACTCACACGGTTGGCGTATTAGTACTAGGCCTATGGTATAAAATTGTTGTCTGCATGCTTGAGTAGCAGGTAATCCCAAGCTCAGCCTCTTCTCCAGTAGTTAAACTTATTCATGTTTTGTTACTTAGTTGGTTTATACTAGCTCCCATCTTATATCGGTCCCACCTAAGAGAAAATACAAAAAAAAAAAATTCCAAACCGAAGGAGAGGCCTTCACAAGAAAACGTAAAGCCCATCGATTAATTGGTTGGATTGCAAGATCTGGAGAACCATTCCACTATTAAATGTTGCAGAGTCTAATTGGGCCTCGGTGGTGGGTTTGGTTCCAGTTGTTGAACTAAAGAGATTTAGGACCCATCAACATAATCTAACTAATATCACTAATTATCTTATGTCAAATTTCTTACATGGTGAAAATTAAAAATTATATGACATGGTTGATATTTTTTTGGTTAACAAGAAATTGGTATTACCTTCTTAAAAACATAGATTTTACATGCACAATATTCTTAAGCTTGGGTTGCTAGTACTAGAAACCAACCCAAGCCCAAGCACAATTCAAAAGGTGAGTGTTGTCAGAGGAGCCAAAAACTACAAATGTTTTATGGTTACTCTAGAGATATAGCAAATTAAAAACAGAACTAGAAACATCAAAACTAAAATGAAACTTGAAACTAACACAACATGACTCTGGAGAGAAACCATCCATCTTGCTTTGTGTTGAGTGAGGGTCCTTGTCTTTGGGAGGGTTGTTCATGTGGCACGACTGTAGTGGAATGGGAAGATCTGGGTTGGTCGCAACCTAGGTAGCCAACTCCTCAACATGTCGAGGTTGTGCTAGTGGGAACATAAAGCTAGCAGCAGAGTGACCTTGTAGTCCATCTATTCAATTTTGTAATTGAAGTATGTGATCTCACTTCTAGCCTAGAAAATTGGTTTCACATGAGTCTCCACCATTATGAAGAGATCTAAGATGATATGGGTAGTGTCTCTTCTCAAGTATGCTCTCATTAAGTCGGCCATAACATCTTATTCGAGGATAAAAACAACTTTATAAAAGGATATGGGGTGGGATTTGATCCACTTATATTAAGACTATTTCTTAATATAATCTTTCTGGGTGCAACCACACATTCCTTCACTACCTTAAGGTGTCCCATGGCTGAAGATTAAACAACCCTCATTGAAATTGAACCTTACCCAATAATAATGACATAATTAATATTCTACTTTATATTTTACTTTAGGTTAAAATAAAAGTTATAATAATTTTAACACACTGAACCAACCAATATTTGACATAAAACAGTTAAATTCTATAATAAGTCAATGTAAGCCTCTTATGTTCTAAAAAATAACTTTAATATGCTAAAAGCATCGGGGCCACAGCATGTGCAAGGAAACGCACTCAACCACGATTTCCGCTGCGTGGAAAAAGCAAAGCTCAGAGAGATTCGGAATAATTAGCAGGAAAAGTGTTATCGTTCTCACATTTAATGGGATTTAGATTAGATTTAGATTTAATCGCTCAGTACCTCCCAAATCCCATTAAATGTGAGAATGATAACACCTTTCCTGCTAATCCTGCTAATTATTCCGAATCTCTATGAGCTTTGCTTTTTCCGGGTGTAGGTGTATATATTCGCAATATATGCATCCGTGAAAAAAGTGTGATCGTGATCATATTGCAGTAATGTGCTTATATTGGCATTGTATATGTCATTGAATATATTGTGATTTTACAATGGGTATCTTGTAGGTGTGTATATTCACAATGTATATATCAACGAATACATTGCGATATCGCAGTGAGTACGAAATGCATTGTATATACTGATTACAATATAATCACGACGTATTCATTTATATATACATTGTGAATATACCTACATATCCACATACATAATATATAATGTATTAAGAGATACTGTNTTAGGGGTTTTATGCATGCATTTGATAAAATCAATGATGAAATATGATTGACATTGCTATGATACCTGTGACTAATGAGCCCATGGAGGGCAAAGTTTTTGATGTGCAGGATCAGGCCTGATGGACAGGTACCAGTTGGACCGGTACACATGGGGAGATGATTAGTTCGGACCTCCATGGGGCTGAAGAACCCATCCGATGGTTGTTGGGACCCCATAAGGGGCAGAGACAGGACAGTGATTGGTCGAGCCTTTGCACAAGAGAAGAAGGAGAATGTTTTCCTCCAGGACGCCTTGGTTGAGCCCAGCCCAGGGGGGTTGACCATTGCATATGGAATGTGCCCCTTTTGATGCCCCAGGATGTCATCTAGGAGCCATGACGTCAACTCCAGTGTATGGAATCATGACAGAGTAGTTTGGCACATGTGGTAGAGTTTGGAGGCCCAAGGAGGGCCAACGTTTGTCATCTTGTGTTGCATTTTTCCCTAAAAGGGTCCAACGTCTCCCTCAAAGGGGCTTGACATCCTGTTTATTTCTCATCTAGGGTTGTATTTGACAGTTTAATGTAGAAACAATATGATTTTGATTATTATCCTTGTCGGTTATTTTTAATGACCTAAAATTAATTAAAAGGTCATGATACACTATATATTGAGGATTTTTTCCCCTCATTTGGACATAACACAATGGATCACACTTGTGAGGTTTGATTTTTGCGCCCTTATTGGGTATTTTGTCTTTAAAAGTGAGGCGCACTTGTTGATGGGAGGCTTTTCTTGGCATATTATGGCATTTCTCTTGAGGAAGGTTTACAACTAAGGTTTGCACATGATTTTCTTCATGATATGTAAGTGTTTTTTCCTACAAAACTTCTTGATTGAATGGTTGTAGGTTAGTAATTCTTTCATTTACTTATAAAATTGCTGATTTTAAAACCCTAGGTGACAAGCACACAAGTAGGTCCTTGTCTCATGTCCCCTTAGAGAGAAATTTTCATCCATTGAAGGAGGAAGATAGAGCCTAGCCTTTTCTACACTCATCTAACTTCTTCCCTTAAGCTAGTTTTGATTTTGAAGGTTAAAAGGAGGGTGACGTCCTAGGCCTAGGTTCTCTACACCTAGGGTCATCCATCTTTTAGGGTTTAAATGATATAGCCTTGTCTTTACAACACTCTCCCTCATTAAATCCTTTTGTTTTAACTCTCTTTTTATGCTAGCCGTTTGCCAAGTTTGACCTAAAGAAGGAGGAAAGAGAACGAGGCCTTGCTTAAGGAACATCGGAGTGAGCCTCTTTCCCCTAGGGTTTTGATTCTAGGGCCCTGCCATTGCAGCACTTTAGAACCCTTCCCTCTTGTCTTTAGCCTGTTACCCCTTCAACTTAGTGTCCTCTCCTTTATTGACTCCATATACCCTTAGGCACTGATCTTAGGCACACAATGTTGAGCTCATAGTGTCCAAAACAAACTCTCAAAGCTTTATTTTTGAAACCCTAACTAACAAACTAACCCTAATTAAGGTTGACGTCACAATTGGTTATCTCATCTTGACGCAACAATTGTTGAAAATAAGCAATTAGATGATGGTTAAAGGAATTTATTGAGTAAATGATTGAATAGATACATTGTTATCTTAATCATCTTGATAGTCATTGATGAATTGATGCTTTTTCATAGCTAATTGATAAGACGTTGACCTCATTGATATCTATTATTTTACATTGCTTATTAATTGATATCAGATAGTCATTTGAAGTACTAACCCACTGAATTATAGCTTGCATATATTATTTATTGTTTTCTTGTTCTGGGCAAGTGTTATCTTTGGGCATACACTTCCTTATTGGCTGATTAGTCGAACCTTTTGATCTTGGTGGTAACCTATGAGTAGGAAAATTTAACCTTGACTTTATACCTTAGCCTTTTCAAAACCCCAGGTTGTCGGGGACGTCTCCCCTGGGTTGACCTCCCTAAACAGAAATAACCTCCCCATTGAGGTGAAATTGGGTGGGGAAGGTTCATGTTACACCAGTTTGGCCTCAATTATCTAGCCATTTGACCTAGCTACAAACTGTGCAATAACAGGGACAGGAGGAGCTCTGAGAGGAGATCGGTTCATCCATCGTGAAGCATTATTCGGAGTAGAATTTATCGGAAACACTCTGAAGGGGAAGCTCCAAGAGGAAACCTAGACCATCGAACTGCCAAGGTCTGAGAGATCCCGCAGACGATCCGGACTGTCAATATTTAGTTGAAGACTCAATCATTTGATATGGATGGTTCCATGTGTCACGATTCAGGTGGTGCCATGTGTAAAGTATGGAAGGGGCCAAGTGGCATGGTGATTTAGCACCTATAGGTGAACGTTTGTGGAAAATATGAGTGTCACATGTCTGGTGGAGATAGTGCCATGTGTCTCGCAAGGATGGCATCATGTGTCAAGCATATAAGGTAGAACTGATGAACTTCGATGAAAACCTAACTGTCTATCGCCAAGTCCCTAAAGTTTTCTTATATGTCGGGGTAGGGGGATCCATCAGACTATGTTATCAGAGTGTGCAGGGTAACCTGTAGTGGAAACATTCCTATAGGAGGATGTCGATAAAAATAGAAGGTGACAATATAAGTCCAACAAGTGTCGGTCGAGGTGGAATGCAGTAGGTGCCACATTCGTGCTACGAAGAATAGCACATGCACTCGAGAGCCACGTAGGATGGCACATGTGATAGATTTCCATGTGGATGAAACATGGTAGTGAGGTGACCATAACTTTGAGAAGCCATAACGTTCAATCCAGAACTTAGTTTTGAGAAAAAATATAGTCATTGGAAATCTCTTGACAAGCAGAAGATGATGATTCCATAGAAAGGAAGTTTTGAGTTCTTTAAGGGGGATGAAATTTGAATACCCCATTCCCTTAAAATATACTATGGAGGTTGGGTGTGTTACAAATCATGAGTCTTATTTTAAATAATCTCAACATTGTGTACCATTTAATTGATAAAATATCAATTATTTTTTAAAATATGTTGATATTATGCAAAAAAAGTGACAAATTAAATTAAATTAAATAATTAATAATAATAAGTTCTATAAAAATAGTCACATAAATAATGAAATCTTAGAAAAAAGAATGTTATATTAATCCCATGTAGGGAATCTAGTTGATTTGATTGTTTACACTTCTTAAGAAATCCCTTAGCACCTACTCTCTCTCTCTCTACTTGAGCCAACCTCACAAGAAAGAATGCTTATAGTCATGTCATTGTATCTCTTTCCTCTTATTCATGTCATTGTATACTTCCTTGTGAATGTGTAAAAAGAGATGATTGAAGGAATAATTAGAGATGCTTTTTGGGAATATCCTACATTATTCTTATTATTGGTTCTTGGAGTTGTAACTACAATGGGCCTTCATTATTCCATAAAATTCAAGTCCTTGAGAACCATTAATTGCATATGGATTTAGCACTTAGCAATCTTTTCCACCATAAAAGATTTGTTAATGAGTAACGCAAGTATTTATAATCAATTTAGAAAAAATGAATTATTTTTACTTACATATAATTCCTTAACACTTTAAAAAGTAATTAATCAAACTATTAAATTATTACAATGATTAGTGTAATAATACACTCCAAATTTAATTGAATACTCAACCAAACTGAGATAAAATGTATTTCATTTCATCAAAATTTCATAGATCTATCAAAATTTTGTGAAATAGTTGCTAGAACCTAAAATATATTTGTATAGTCTTCAACAAACATCTCCTATAATAAGTGGATTTATTGAATATTGTAAAGGTAGATGTAGTTTCTCTTAGTTAAATGTAAACTATTAAATCTACAAACTCAACAAATTCTACATTGATGTGTTAAGTGATCCTTCTATCTTTCGATGTATGAATTTCTCTTTCCAACTATTGAAAAACAATATTTCAACTTATCTTTTAAGTATGTCATGAACTCATAAGACTAACATGATCTTGATTAGTGATATATGCCTTTTAACATCACCTCCAAAATCATACTAAGAGATCTTAAATTGAAGGTTATAGGAGATTTTGATTTTGAAATTTCATCAACTCATCATGTCTTCATTATCCCAAAGCCATCCACAATCCCAAAGTGTGCATTGATTTCAACTCATGGATTATTATGTTCATGTTTATGTTCATGATGTTCATGTAGGTTTCTCTCTTTATAAAACAATGTAAATCTATGTTTCCTAGGAATATCCTTGTAGCAATATTATTTTGTGGAATTAGTTCTTAGAACAATAGAGATATGAAGTTGTTTCTATTTACTATTTCTTATAGTTATCTTATGAGAACAGATTTCTTTAAATCCATTTAGATTATATTTATTTCTAAAAATTTCATATATAACAAAAAATAGTGGAAAAATAAACACTTTGAAATTCATACATTCATCAACATAAAATAAACAAACAATGTGATTCATAAAAAATGTTCCACGAAATGTGTGTGTGTGTATTTAACATCATCCAAACTATACAATTTTTACAAAATGGCCCATCATGCCCAATACACAAAATGGTATAAAGTGCCCTAACATAAAAAAAAATTGTCATATGGTGGCCTAGACACAAAATGGTATTCATTGGTCACTCCCTGACCACTGCCACCCTCATGAGCATCCTAGAAATTGATCTTTCTTATCTTTCTCAAAGAATCACCTCGAGTGGTTTTGCACCTAGGCATGGTTTGTCACTCTAGACACTGGAAAAAGAAAAAAACATTGTTATAAGTTTTTTTCCACAATGAATTAAAAGGATTAAAAAATGATACTTTGTAATTAAACATAAGACAACCCACCACATATGGTACTGACAATCGTAAGGGTGTTACCCTCCTCCGCGACCATAGTCTCTCAACGATGCAACCCTGCATCAGTTACAAGGATCAAATCATGAAATTTAAACAAATATGCATAAAACAAATTCCATTTATGATACATAAAAATTGATCATCAACACATTATATCACCATGAATGACTTGGGAAATAATGGAGATTTGTTGGAAAGTGGAGCACTCAGCTGTACAACCTGCTTCGAGGAAACATCTACTATGGAATCCTTGGTGGATGGTGCAAATGGAAATGGTGGGGGGGAGGGGGTAGTCTACAGGTGCATCCATAGTGGATGGATGAGATGGAAGAGGTGGTACAGGTGGGTGGCCTACAGGTGTAGCCACTGAGGATGCATGGAATATGAAATATGGTTAAGGTGAGTAGTGATGAATCCCCACAGGTTGTACAAGGGATGGTATAACCCTTGGCCTAGAAACATGTAACCCAAAAGTCGTGGTAGGGTGCCCAAGGACTAGACTAGTACTATAACTGGAGAAAAGCTCAGTAGCTTGCATACATATTAATAATATTTTTATTAGTGCCAAATAGTAAAATTAAACAACATAAATAAAATAAATTTTAGATTTAAATGAGATTTAACTCAACACATGATACTTGTGAAGTAGGTGACTTTCCCATCCTGTGTTAATATACTAACCTCCTCCACGAAGCTTTGATTTCCACTGGACTTCATAGGCTCATAGAAAGTCTGGCCGCAACTCGAGCATCTGTGAGGATCACATAGAAAAATTATTTGTCCATGTTCCCTCTCCTCGTTTCACTCTTCTCTAAGGGTTGTAGGTCTAACTCCTCTTACAATGTCATTAGTATGCACCTCCTGCCGATATAGTGCAACAAAACTACCATTCTTCACTAGACTCTGAGTCAAGGATGATAAAGTTGCATGTGCATGTTGCATGCCCTCTGCAATGGGAGGATGTTGGGTAGGGGGGTTAATCCTTTTCCAAGGGGGACGAGGACCTAGCATGGGATCATGCCTAGCACGCTCTTGGTCTTGTGTGGACCCTCGACCCACCGCCTGAAAATCACCAATTCGTAGTAATTCACATGGTGACCCAAAATAAATTTCACCCATAATTTACTCAAGAAATATAAAGGCACCTCCCTATTATTGCAAAGAGGTTTATCAAAGACCATGAACCACCTATCCATCCAATTTTCAAGAAATTGCAGGTGGATTTACCAGTACATGCAAATGCATTTCTTATTGAGATGTGGTTGTACTATAGTTCAAGGATCAATAAATAGAGACATCAAGTTTTGTTTTGAAATATTCAAGTCTCCAACTTGTTTTTTATCGAGTCCAATCCTATAGTACTCGAACATCCTAGCCATGTATTAAAAAATAGTAGTTAATTTCCCTTAGACACTTGCAATGGAAGATACAATGGAATCCAATGAAGTTTCCAAAGACACTCGTCTAGGCTCATTTGTACCCCTTAATATATGGACAAGAGATCTCAAAGTGCTCAACACCTCATCAATTTGTGTGTTTATGTTTGGTGGTTGTGGTGGCTTAGGGTTATTTGTGCCTTGGTGTGCCAGTGTGGGATTTTCATTGTCTTTGTGTTCCATCTTAATAAAATCTTTTGCAATTTAATAAGGCATGGAAAATAAATTATGTCGATTTTTTTAATTAAAATAGAAAGTTACAAAAAGCATACAAATAAATAGTTTAAGAATTTAAAAAATCAAAATAATCGTGTGCACATGCATACATTTTTTTTATATTCATAATAGGTTTTCATTTGCTATCGTGAACACTATGAAAATTTGACAGATGAAGAATATATGATAGAAGAAAAAATTATTATACCATCAAGAAGGATGATGAAACAATACAATTATTTCCATTGAAGGATGAAGACCCTAGATAAGTATTTTTAGCATTTGCAAAGTTCCTAAGAATGGTTAAAAAAAATTAAGGAATATTATGATATTGTTTAGAGAAGGGCTGAGTGAGGCATACAACACAATGATGAAGTTGAAAGATCTTGGAAACATGCATTTTTTTAGGACATGGAATATTTGCTAAAAGGGTATGTATACATTGTGCAAAATGACAATTCCAATGGCTTCTCACCTAATAGGAGAATTGTGCATGACATCTGGACAATTATCTAAAATATTTTTAGCACACATTTATGAAATGTAAAGGGAGGAAAAGAAGAGAAATCAAGAATACCTGGATTGAGTTGGACATGGTGGAAAGATATTGTAGATGCTTGGTGCTCTGCTCTTTTCTATTTTCTCAATGAGTTGAAAAATGTGAGGCATGGTCTGTGCAAATGGGCACAATCGCACCCATGGTCCCTTAAAAAATGGCACGACAGGAATGTGTTT
The DNA here is from genome assembly GCA_010110895.2 of Picea sitchensis. Taxonomy (NCBI): domain Eukaryota; kingdom Viridiplantae; phylum Streptophyta; class Pinopsida; order Pinales; family Pinaceae; genus Picea; species Picea sitchensis. Next base: position 12,065 of record SNQJ01S0035441.1, on the reverse strand, counting down.
GCATTCCTGGGAATGTGCACGGATTCTTAAGAATGTGAACTTGTTCTTAGGAACACACACACGTTCTTAGGAATGCGCACACATTCTTAAGAATGTACATGTGTTCCTAGGAACATTCCTATGCGGCACGCTAAGTGGAGGTTCGGGATTTTTCGAACCTCTAACATCAAGAATGCATGTGTGTTCCTAGGAAAACACACACATTTTTATGGGTGCGTGTTCTTTCTCACCATGTTTCCAATTTATTGTCCACCAACTTCGTGCACTCACCCATTAGTCTCTTCCAAAATGTTAGAGAGTCCTTTTTTTCCACTAATTTAATCACTTACCAAAGAGGTTGAAACTTGTGTATTAATCAAAGATATTTATCATTTCTATTTGATCAAATATATTCAACACTTCTTTTTAGATGATAAGTTTTTAATTTATATTGATTACTTGAATACTTTCTTCTTTTAATTTTTTTTAATGATAATAGTATATAATGTTATGTATATTTTTGAATAAATGATAGATGTGTTATTATCACACTTAAGAAATGCACCACTTCTTCACATTTGTATGAACTTCATGAACACTTTTAAAACCAACCAATAACATAGTTAAGCATCCACCCTCATATTCAATAAATTTGCATTATCTTAGTGACACAATTCCACAACCACCCCTACATATAATAGATCCATACCCCTTACCATACTCTTTTCACCAATAACATAAAATCTACTAATGAATGATCAACTTTGACTATTCATAATATGTTGTTACTATCAAATATAATTCCACAAGCTTGAACCAATCCTTAGATCACATTTTTCAACTCTCCCTTCAAAACTTTCAACTATATATTAATGTTTTATTCATACATTTTCCAACTCCCTTAAAAGATTTCAACTACATATTAATGCTTTATTGATTTATTTTTCAACTATTCCTTAAAAACTTTTAACTATACATTAATGCTTTATTAATGCATTTGATATTAAATTAACATAGTTATTAGAAATAACATAACATTTTCCCTTCAAAACTTTCAACTATATATTAATGTTTTATTGATACATTTTTCAACTTCCTTAAAAGATTTCAAGTACATATTAATGCTTTATTGATTTATTTTTCAACTATTCTTTAAAAGCTTTCAACTATACATTAATGATTTATTGATTTATTTTTCAATTATTCCTTAAAACATTTCAACTATACATTAATGCTTTATTGATGCATTTGATATTAAATTAACATAGTTATTAGAAGTAACATAACATTGTAGAAAAGCATGAGAGTAGATATGGTTTCCATAATTCAAAATTGTGTTGAGTGAGATATTTAACAAATAATTGTATAGAGAATATGCAACCACGCATTAAAATATGAGTTAATTTTTTGAAGAGAATCTTTCATATATAGCTAAATCTAACAAGCTCCTAAACATATAGAAATAGATTTCTTACATAGAGACAAACTTTGCCTCACATTGATCAATATAATAATAAACCACAATCTTCTTGCATGATTAAATATCACACATTAAGTTATAAGACAAGTAGGAGTTAGTAATTCCAACACTCCCCCTTAATGAGTACTTGTCTCAATCTTTGTCAACTCAAGTCTTCCATCATCATTTGCAACACTTTCTCCTCTAGATATTAAAGACTATACTTACCAAAAAAAATTGTCTTTTGGATCAATGAAGGACTTTCTTCTTCTAGAAATCATCAATTTGTAGTAGTTCATATAATTGAACAACCATCCACCGAAATACATGGGTACGTAACCACTATAACTATCGGTCTACTAGGAAGTCCTTCAAGTAAATGGATCATTCAACTTCTTGATGAACTCCCCTTGAATGTGTAACTAACTCCATCAACATTCGAAGAGCTAACCAATGCAACAAATGCACCCACTCTCGGTTGACCCTTATCCCTTGATTCTTACCTCATTCTGACACACAAACCAAATTTTATACAAGTTTATATTCCAATAACATCACCCTGTGTCCACAACCAATATATGGTCCACTCATGGATCATTATTCTAACACGTGGCTCACTCTTAGTGTTTAAAAAACTCCTTATACAAGTGAACAAATTCTCCCTTGGGGAAATACAATAAGTGGTCATTTCAGGGACTCAACTCCACTATGCCATATTGACGTGCATAAATTGTCCCCATGCTTAAAAGAAAGATTGAATGGACATTTTGACTTATGTGACCAAGCATGAGGATGCGCATCTAAATGTTCTAGTTAAGTTGCATTCATCTATCCATCCTAGTGACCAAACCTCCCAACTTGGATGGATTACAACTAGGGCCACTTGGTTCTCATCTCAAACACACCAAGACACCATCCATTCAACTTGGACCCACCAAGCAAGTTATTAGCTCAGACACATCAAGCGAGTTATCAGCTCAGAGAGACCAAGCAATCTATCCATTTTAGCTCGAACACACGAAGCAAGTTATCATTTAATCACAAAATAATCTACTCTCACGTACACTAATCCTACATATGTATAGAGGATTAGAAACATTGAAATTCCATGATCATAGACCCCTCTCCCAAGAGACTCAAGACCGTATTAGCTCTCATACCATGTAGAGAAATGGGAGAGTAGACATGGTTTTCACAAACCAAAATTTTGTTGGATGACATATTTAATAAATAATTGTAATAATATATATACATAAAGCTATGCCTCAAAGTAGACACACCCTTTTAGCATAAGAAGGAACTCTCTAGAAAATATCTCAATCACATATCAAAGTAGGAGCTAACTTGTTGGAAAGACTCTCTCATATCCAACTAAATCTCAGAACCTCCCAAAACATATACCATAACAAACCATAATTTTTTTTACACATATTAAATTATAATATAAATTTGAATTAATAATTTTAACACATAGTCCATCACTTTTGCAATGTGCATTGGTACAATCTTCAATCCTCCATCACTTTTTTATAATTTTTATACAAACTTCAATATTTTAATTACACAACTTGATGTTTTATGCATGTTAAAACTGAAGTAAGCTAATATTATTCTTATTCTTATTGTAAAAAGAGCTTCTTTATATTATCAAATTTGATATAAATTCAATATAAATTCTAAATCTAATAAAAGTTTTATAATAATTTAGGCTTAGAAAATGTAGTAAAAATTTTGTTTAATTTTTAGTTAAATTAAAAATAAAAATTCTTTAGATATACCTCCACCTTATACCTATATAACAATAAAATACAAATTATTAATATAAAAAATAAATTGTACATTCATTTTAATAAGATATCCATATTCTAATATTCTAAAACTTGAGACTATGTAATCTAACTAATATTACCAATTATCTTATGTCAAATCTGTAACATGTGAAAATTAAAAATTCTATAACATGGTTGATATTTTTTTATTTTTTTTAACCAAGAACAAGCACACTTCAAAAGGTGAACATCCTCAGAAGATCCAAAAAGTGCAAATATTTTATTGTTACTCTAGATATATAGAAAACTATAAGCAGCAAAACTAAAATGAAACCTGGAACTAAGACAACATGACTCTGGAAAGAAACCATCCATCTTGCTTTGAAAAATTACGGTGATGAGTGAGAGTCCTTGTCTCCGGGTGGGTTGTTCATGTGGCACGACTGTAGTGGAATGGGCAGATCCGAGTTGGCCGCAACCTCCATAGCCAACTCCTCAGCATGTCGAGGTTATGCTAGTGGGAACATAAAGCTAGTAGCAAGTGACCTTGTGGTCCAGCTATNACTAAGACAACATGACTCTGGAAAGAAACCATCCATCTTGCTTTGAAAAATTACGGTGATGAGTGAGAGTCCTTGTCTCCGGGTGGGTTGTTCATGTGGCACGACTGTAGTGGAATGGGCAGATCCGAGTTGGCCGCAACCTCGGTAGCCAACTCCTCAGCATGTCGAGGTTGTGCTAGTGGGAACATAAAGCTAGTAGCAGAGTGACCTTGTGGTCCAGCTATTCAATTTTCTAATCCAAGTCTGTGATCTCACTTCTAGCCTCGAAAATTGGTTTCCCATGAGTTTCCACCATTATGAACAGATCTAAGATGACATGGGTAGTACCTATTGCCAAGTATGTTCTTATTAAGTCCATCATAACATTCCACTCCATCTGGAGATAAAAATAATTTTATAAAAAGATATGGGGTGGGCTTTAATTTACTTATGTATGTATGAGTATGTATGAATTACGAGATTATTTCTTAATATAATTTTTTTGAGTGTAACCACACATTCCTTCACTACCTTTAAGTATCTCATAACTCAAGGTTAAACAACCCTCATTAAAATTAAACCTTACCCAATAATTATGACATAATTAATATTTTGCTTTATATTAAAAATTATAATAATTATAAGACAATGAACTAACCATATCTATCTGACATAAAACAGTAAACTTCTATAATAAGTCAATGGTTCTAAAAAAATAACTTTAATTTGCAAAAAGCATCGGGGCCACAGCATGTGCAAGGAAACGCACTCGACCACGATTTACGCTGCGTGGAAAAAGCAAAGCTCAGCGAGATTCGGAATAATTAGCAGGAAAAGTGTTATCGTTCTCACATTTAATGGGATTTAGATTAGATTTAGATTTAATAGCTCAGTAGCTCCCAAATCCCATTAAATGTGAGAATGATAACACCTTTCCTGCTAATTATTCCGAATCTTGCTAAGCTTTGCTTTTTCCGGGTGTAGGTGTATATATTCGCAATATATGCATCCGTGAAAAAAGTGTGATCGTGATCATATTGCAGTAATGTGCGTATATTGGCATTGTATATGTCATTGAATATATTGTGATTTTACAATGGGTATCTTGTAAGTGTGTATATTCACAACGTATATATCAATGAATACATTGCGATATCGCAGTGAGTACGAAATGCATTGTATATACTGATTAGAATATAATCACGACGTATTCATTTATATATACATTGTGAATATGCCTACATATCCACATACATAATATATAATGTATTAAGAGATACTGTATATATATACACACCTACATTGTGCAGAGACTCGGCTTGGTTCTTCTGAAAGGGCTTTCACATGGAGATAAATGGTAGACAGAGGAAGTTTGGTTATCAGCATAAGGTACGCCAAGGCCGAAAGGACGAGTCCCACAAAGTTATAATTTTGCTACTCCTTTTAAAATCAACCCGACAATTTTCTAGCTTTCGAGTACTTCTGCAATATCAATTCTGTCCAAACGAAAAACCCTTGAGGAAGTTTGGTGGTCAGCATCAGGTGGGTCATGGCCGAAAGGAGCAGTCCCACTTGGTATTATTTTGCTGCTTTGTTTGTTTACTATCAACGTAACAATTTTCTAGTTTTGGGAAATACCACTGCAATATTGTTCCGGTCTAGAATATAGTCTAGACCCCTTGAAACCATTGCTTTCTTTAACACGTCTCCATTTACCTTTTGACATATGTATATATATGTCCAGTTGCTTTTAGTGCAAAGTCAGGCTGTAACACATTTTTCTGATTTGAGAATGGCGATGGGATTTTCCTTTCCTTTATTTTGTTTCTTCATTTTTTCAAAAAAAACAAAACAATCCTCCAAGCCTACCACCCTATTCATGACAGAAAAAATAAAAAACCGGTACAGCGGTTGGCTTATTGCAACTTTTCGTTTGCAAAGTGGTTAAACTGTGTAATGAGGTTGTAGCGCATAGAGAATAAG
>SNQJ01S0035440.1:64545-91584 GCA_010110895.2 Picea sitchensis | reverse complement strand
CCAATGTTTGATTTTAAATGGCCTTGAAGAGTTTCCTCTCCAACCTAATCCAAGGCCCTAGTCCTGAACTAGTTTGTGAACCCTACAAACATAAAAGTCTAGTAGATTTTAATTTTAGCGTTACTTTTATGGCTTTGTCTTACGTCAAGGGGTATGAGGGTGAAACTGATGATGTGTAAAAGACGAAATCAAAAAATGAATAAAAAAGCTGGAAACAAAACTTTTACTGAATGCAAAATTTCAACGACTTTTCAAAAGAAAGATTTTTTAACTTTTCTAAGATTTTGGATAGCAAACTCAAAGGAATTTCACTCGACTACGAGCTACTTATGATCTAAGTGATCTGCAAAAACTTTTTAAATGAAATACTTTTCCCTAGCTAATGATGCAGAAACACACTCTTCAACCAAAGAAGAAAATGAAAAGAGATTTTTTTTATTTAAATGCTAGTAAAGCAAGAAAGGGAAAATACCGACAAGAAAAAAACCAAGAAAAAAAATTCTGGCCTAAATTGTAGATCGCAAAGAATCAGATTAGCAAATCACACAATAGAAATTGTAAAAACAATGACTCTCACACTTGTCTAAAAACCATGATTTTTATTTTTTATTTTTCTAACAACATTTTAAATGAGAAAAAGCAAGCTAAGGGTAAAATTAATCCTAAGCCACTGACTGTTCAAACATAGATTCAAACACCTGAGAGGAATAATTATTATCAAGGGAAAGGATGACTGCCTTACCCTTAACAAAAAGTATCTTGTACAAGCACGCGACTGTTACTCAAACAACACGCGTGCAAACATGCACTGAACAAAGATAGAGGGCATGTACACGCGGGCTGACCTTGTACAAGCCGCGTGTATATCTAAACTCTAAGAAAAAATGAAAACAGATAGAACAAACCAGGAAAAGACCATTGATATTGATAACCAGGATCCCTTGAAGGCTTGGATACTCTTTCTAACAGAAAAAAAAAATTAATGCAAGGAAAAAATAATAAGGCAAAAAAAATTTGAGATAGGACTGCTAGCAAACAAGACTCAAACAGAATTCCAGAAAACCCCCTGAGAATGTGTGATTTTGACAGGGAAGAGGAGGACTGCCTCTGAGGTTCTCTGAACTCTACACACTACTGCTACCTCTACAACTAGCGTTCGCACGCAGACTGTAAGAGGATAGGGCGTGGGTACACGTGTGCAGACCTTGTGCAGGACGTGTGTACCTCTGTGTGTCTCGAAAAACACAGTCAAGCAAAAGTCAAGGAAAGTTGGTATGGAAAACCAGACTCCCTGCTAGCTCAGGCCTTACAGAAACGAAAAGAAAAGGCAGGCAAGAAAAACTAGTCTTTAAACTACCCAAAAACTAAATAAAATTCCAGGAACCCTAAAGATTCTCCCCAGTATGGTCGCCAATTCTGTTGTTGGGGAAAAACACCCTACGGACTAGCAAATAGAGTTCAGAATTTGCATACAGATATGACCGAATATAAATTACTTTCTACCTTCATCCATATATTTAAATCCCCTTTTCTTAGTAAATGCATGGAAAGATCAACCTACCTCGTTACCGGCGTTTGATGTCGATCCTCTGTTGTGCTCGATTACTTGTATGCAATACTCCTTCCAAAGCTGACCTGCATTCAAGATGAGCAACAACTATGCATGCATGCTACTTATATACTAACGCGTTAGAAATCAAACATAAACTAATCAAACCATAAAAAGTTCATGAATTGGGACGGGAAAAACATTCTCTTTATTACTTAAAATGAGTCAACTTACAAAAGTTGAGACCGTCCACTGCTCCTTGAACCTGATTCTAGGCTCCTCTTCTTATGTCCTTCAACTGCTTTGCTTTAAATCTCCTTTAGAATTGGGAAAGGCTAAAGGGTTAGGACAATGGGAATACGTAAATGGGCATAGTTTCTTTGCTATATTTTTTCTCTTCCAAATGGTACCCCTACCCCTTCTTTTATAGGCTAGAAGGAGCTAGGTATTTGGACAAACCCTCGACCATGCATGGCTGGGAGTTTTAGTTAACTCAGCCATAGCTTTTTGTTCCGTCGACAACTTTCCTTCTTTCATGCTTTTTTCGGTCCACGCAGGCTGTTTTGGGTCAGCCAGCGTGTACACGCATGCAGTAATGAGTTAGGGTGCATGGGCCTTTATACAAGAGGATTTTCAAAGAGTTGTTCAACAGTGTTTTTGGCAAAGAAAGGATATGAGTTGGCCTGATGCCAGGTAAGCATGTGTGGTGCAATTTAGGGTTATAATAGATACCACTGTAATTTTCCTGACTTGGCTAGTCTAGGAAATGCTGCTAATGTGTGTGTAGGATCAAAGGTTTACAAAATATAAATGATCATACAAATAATAAATGCAACAAATGACTGCAAAGTTTGTATTATGATATCTCTTTGGATTACAAAATGGACGAATGCGGCTAGATAAACTGACAATACTCGACTAGATCAACAGACAAAGGTCTTAGCTGAAATACAAATAAGAAAATGCGACTGAATAAAATAACAACACTTGGCTAGATCAAAAGACAAACGGATCTTAGTCGGAATACAAATAAGCAACTAAAAGATAATACCCGGAATATGGGAGCACCGCAGAATCAATGAAGAATGATGGAGGACCTGGATGATCTTCCAGGTGACTATGGTGTGTCTTTCAACACCGAAATCAGCCAACTGGTGTCTTCCTCCTGGAATACACTAAACTATCTTTCCTGAGATGTGCCTCTTCTCCTCAATGACAAGTCATAATCTTCATAATGATGAATTAGGTCGCTGACCCTTCCTTTATAGCTTTCCAAAACCCTAAATCCCCACTGAAACCCTAATTCACTGTTGACTTCCAAAACCCTAATTCACTGTTGACTTCTTCCCTCCAAGTGACTTTTACTTTATTTTATTATTCCTTGATTAAATCACTTAATCAATTAATTAATTAACCATTTTACCTCTAAAAAGTGATTTATCCATCCTTATGGATTCTCCAGCCATTGAAAGTCACTTCTCACCATCTTATCCTGTAGTGCTCTTCTTCCTGATTCCAATAAGCTATCACACTAAGAGGTTTCTCCAAGTAATATGCCCATTATGACCTTCTTAGTGAATTTAATTAAGATATGACCCATAATAACTCAAAATTACGAAAATCGTCGGAATGCAACGAAACTAAAGCCAAGCTGTGCGGACTGGATCCCGATGATGAACAATGCAAGTCGGGCCCAAATAAATCCCTCAATATCTCCTGAACTCTCTGTCACCCCTATCTGCCTACTCGGGTAGGCATAACACTCTGAAATGTTGTAATGTTATAATGTCCCAAAATGGGGACATTACAATTTTCTTGCTCTATTCCTTGAGCATTCTTAGTCAATTTCATCTTGACCCTTCCTGGATGTAATAACATGTTATAACATCAAGAATAACTCAATTCAATCATGAGTCAGTGCATTATGTACATTCACCAAACAAAGTCAGAATTGTCAAGGTCCTGTCACATTCAAGTCTTCCACTCATGTATTATTTTTTAAAATGTAATCCAAGATTATTTTATAAATAGGATTTGCATCCCACTGTCTAGTTTTTCCAGTAGTCAATTAATTATGTGGCTCTGTTCTCCTAACAAATCTCTTTACATAGTTCCTCCACATATAAATTCTTCAACATGCAACCTCCCTTGTTGCATATTCCTCACTATCTGAAGTACTCTCAACCCCGAGTCAACCTCAACTTCATCATTTTAGAGGTTTACCCAATATTCCATAAGGAATATAAACATGCATACCAATTTACACATTCACACATTGTTGGGCTTAGACTAACTTTGAGGGAAAAACACGATGTGGGAGGCAGATGCACATGTAGAAGAAGAAACACAGGTAAGGCATACGTGCGTGTAAGGCAGACACACATGCAGGAAAAGCAATATGTGCAAAACAAACACACATGCAAAAGAGGAAGGCATGCGAGACACACATGCAAGAAGACCTAGCCAGGATAGGGTTAGGGTTTTGGTAAGAGAGTGTAATGGATGGTAAGCTGAAAATAGGTATAAGTAGGTACCTAGGAGGTCTAGGTAGGGGTTCGACTATTCTCAGTTGAGAGTGTTGTTGTTCTGAGGTTCAGAGTTGGATGTCATGCTGTTTACTCCGATCTATTTTTGTAAGCTGTCGAGAATATGAGAGGGACTAGGGTAGATCTTGAGGGTTATATTGCAGGTTGAGGATCCTGGTGCGATCTAGTCCATCTCATTGTAAGATCTTGACCTGTTTGATGGAGAGTTGTAATGCACAAGGCGCTGTAGTTTTGGACAAAAGATAATAACAAAGAAGAATAGCCAAATCTTTGTGGACGTATCCCAGGAGGGGTGAACCACGGTAGACCCCGCATTATGTGATTGAATGTTATGTATCTCTTTTGTTGTTAATGACTAGATTTTATATAAATGAATGGATGGATTAGTTAGATCTGATATTTTACATGCATGAGTAAGAATGGTAATATAATAAATCTAGATGTATGAGCTAGTAAATGAATGAATATCAGAAAGGGTACAATCATAAATCCCCACTCATTCCCAGGTTGCAAGCACCTAAGCGTTGCAAGCACCCATGATAACTATCTTGGGTGAGACTGCGCAGTGCATCCTTTGCGCTGTGTTTCCTTCTGGTCTACCAGGAGGGACGATAATTTTAAGGAGGGTTTTATTGGAAACCAGGTAGACCCGAACCTAGTTCAGCCCAAGAATGATAGCCATGATGAAGTAGAACCAACAAATGGTTCACCAATAATCCAACAAATGGTTTCGTTGCCGGTTGGAACAAAAAGGGAGTGAGTGAATGAGATTTGTTGAAGAGTCGTGAAGATATGGTGAGACAACGTTAAAAGAATGAGAAGATAAAAGGGGATGTTGATACCATGGAACCCAATGAAGGCAAAGATCGAGATTTGGTTGAAAACAAAGGAACTGGAATTTGCATAGAAAGATAACAACAACCTGAAGTTAACACCACGCAACTATTTGGACACATATGTATTCAACGACTTGCATGGAGTGTTTTTCTGTATTTCCCACATGTGTTGTAGGAGTGGATATTGAGGTTAAAAGAAAACCACCCTACAAATAGGATTCGACATATAGAATGGAATCCTACTGAGATCATGCAGTTACAACAAGTTGAAAATAAGTTTACACGTGAAATAGATTTCTGGTTAGACAACATTGTTGCAGGATTTATCACAAAATTTGTAGTAGATACTGCGAAGTCTTACAATGCATAAGAGAAAGTGTTCCTGAAGGGACCTCGAGGTAGGTATATCAAATAGCTGTACACTTCCATCAAGATGTTACTGTATAACAAAGGTGTACTGACAATGGCCTCAGACAACTAAACTTCCTTGCGTGCATGGGGGAAGGGGGGAAGCTCTGACAAGAGACGGGAAAATGGAGGAAGAGATGGATAAAGGAAATAACGAGGAGGCCTTTTATTTGTTCATGATGGAGGAAGACCATATCAAGCAGATCATGGAAACAACTGGAAGAACGCGCAGTGGAGTACCCTACCAATATAAGGTGAACAATAAGAAGAGAGCCATAGCCGTGAGGGAAGGATTGACAAGTGATGAAGAAGAGGTAGGGTATCTCCAAGCTATGGAGAATATTGAGGAAATCCTACGTACGACATATGAAAGAAAGATAAGAGGTCCAAGAGCAGAAACCAGAGGAAAAACTCCTATACATATCAGTGTCAGTGTGGAACCCATAAAACCACGTGTGACTAATACACCAGAAATAACACCACCGTTTAGGCAACCAAATTTTAGTGGAAGAAACGCAACATGAAGTACATCTACATAGCGAGAAACAACTAGGGGAGCCAGTCCAGGAAGCATTAATCAAGGATCTACATTACACGGAGGTAGTATTTCAACATTAGGGATGGCATGACATGATCCCACCATCAGGTTACCAAAATTCAAGGGAGACGCATCGGAGGACCTCGAGAAGCACTTGTTCATCTGTGAAAGGATATGGGAAGCAAAGAAGATCACACATGATGATACCAAATTTGCACAGTTATCCATCACACTGGGAGACCGCGCACTGGATTGGTACATGATCTTAGCTGCAAACAGTCCACCAGGAACAACCATAACGATTGTGGATATCAAGAAGCTACTGATAAATGAATTATAGAAGCCTAGCTCAGAGGATCAATACATGAATGAGATAATAGAGATCAGGCAAAAACCAAGAGAATCTGTCTGGGAGGTAGACCATAGATTCAAATGATTGAAGGGAAAGTTGAAGTATGTCATGATAGATATGCAACATAGCCATCTATTTGTGAATTCACTACTACCACACTTGAAATACCCTTTGAGAATACATAAGTTTCAGACCCAGCTAGAGGCTCTGCAGGAATCCCTACAACTGGAAGAGAATCAATATTAGAAGATAGATCCATCAATAGTGGAGCTCAATGCTGACCTGAAGAATCTAACATTTCATTTAAACTAGAACAAGAGTAAGGGAAAAAGAGAAGTTGTTTGGTGTACCACATGTAGGACACAAGGACACCACAAGAACAAATGCCTAATATTCACACAGTACGTGGTAACAGGACTACCAAACCCTTTGACGACATGAGGACTATGGTTTTATATTTGTAAGACACATGGGTATAACCCATATCACTGTTTAATGATGCAAAAATACCAGAAAGTGCCTAAGAGTTCATATTACAACTTTTGCAAGTCAATAGGCCATGATGACAAAGATTGTAGGATGATGGAGATGATGAGGGAAATAACATCAGACATCTATAGAGTGCAGGAAGAGATGATGACATGGCAATATGCACCACAGTATAACCAAGTTCCATAGTACAACACACCGTGAGGAGATCGAACTAGCTACAGAGGTGGAGGATGAGGTAGAGGAGGATTTGGAAGAGATAGAGGGCAGGTAGTATTCCATAACTGTCAACAACTAGGACACTATGAAAGAGAATGTCCACTTCCACCTGCGACATGTATGTATTTTCGTGCATCCGACCATGACACAAAATATTGTTCGACACTATTGGGGAATATCCAGGAAAAGAGAAATTAGAACAATCATAATGTTCAATGTATTTCTATAGAAGCAAGGGATGATGGAAGAAATATCAACATAGTTACGCGTGGAGGAGCTAAGACAAGAGATGATGCAGTAAGACAAGATCCAACACAACACCAATGGGTGAAGGAAAATGCTGAAGCTCATAAGCAGTTTGATGCACAAAACGAAAATGAGATATTCAAGCAGGACATAAAATAATTCTTGAAGCCATACATTGCATCTACATCAACTTCACAACATACTTAGGACGTACCAATGCACAATATTCCTTCATCGCTAGATCACACTAATGAATTACAACCCATAGGACAAGTAAGTACCATAAAGGCTTTTCTGCAATCCTATGTCAAACTACTAAATTATCCATCATATGTTAAAGTGTTAAAAAATATGTTAGAAAGATGTAGCACAGATGTAGAGGGAAAGCTAGAACAAAAAACAGTTAATCATTTTCATACGAGGAGAAGGACATGCAAATAATTTAGACTGAATGACAACATTGGAGATTGCAACATGGGAGATATTATACTGGATTTAGGCTCCAAAGTGAACATACTACCCAAGAAGACATGGAAATGTATGGGAGAGCCCACATTAGGATATTCACCTGTTCAACTGAAACTAGCAAATCAATATAGGGTTCTACCAATTGGGAGGCTAAAGGGTGTGACAATAGATATGGATGGAGTGTGCATTGTTGTTCCTGAGATTAAACTTAAGGCTCAAAAAGTAATGTCAGGCATCAAGAATGTTTAAAGAGAGTGTTTTGAAAGAATGATTTTTATACATTTAGTTATATGAGAAAATAACCTTAAATGAAATTAACAGTATGGTAGCACAGAGGCCGTATTTCGTGTCTGAGTCAAAACTGTAATATCAAATGGTGTGAGAGAAAATTACAAAACTGTTAAACAAAGCAAGGCATCAATTGTTGAAGAGTCTCACCTTGTTGCAGTGGAAGAAAATAGATAGTGCACCCTCGAACAAAGTATAAGTTTTAGTAATCCACACAACTTTTAGGTCTTGTTTTACTCACAATAAATACAGAGGAAAAATTTATTAATCACTGATATAATAAGATTACAGTAGTTGTGATACTAAATTGCAATTAAACATTTATCAAGGAATTGCATAAGGAAATGCTGAGATATGAAAAAACAAAAGAAACACATAACCCAAACTGAACAAAATTTGGAATCTCTGTCTGCACTTGTATTAATACTCAATAAGGAGAGTTTTCTCTATTACACCCGACAATAAGAAAACTTGAATAGATATTCAATCTATGTATTTATACAAAACAGTCAGAACTCAAAACAGTTGGACTTCTTATAATAAAAATAGAAAATATTTGAAATAGGACAACAATGTGTAGAATATGATGAGCTTTGCTAGCGTTCTCCTCTGTCTCTTCACCTGCTGGAAGCAAATAAGCCTTTTTCCTTTGGACTAGACACATCTGTCTTCTGGTCTTCTTAATAATTCGACATAATATCTTAGTTGTTGTAGTCCTATTTCCATCTGTCCCTCCAGCCATGCTCAGTACGCAATGACATTTTCCTACCTACTCACGACTGTGCTTGCTTTTCTATGATTAATGCATTGGTTGCATCTATCTAAAAATTCCACCACCAGCTTTGATGGATCAATTGTTTCATTCACCTCAAAAGTGTATACTTTCCTTTCCACTTGAGGTAGCCTTTCTTGGAATCTTTTCAATTCTTGAGCTAAGGCTAGGATTTGTGAACTTGGGTTCACTAGCCATTTATTTATTTTAATAAGGTCGATTTGGCTCATTTCTTGAATGGATACCAAAGTTTCCTCTTTTCTCTTTCTAGAATTATGCTGGTTCATTTCAATATCGATTTTCCCCAAGGCCTCTGCAATACTGCTTCCCTCAAAATCAATCAGCCTCTTATCTAATGATGATAGCGCTTATTGGCAAGGGTCCTTTACTTCCCTAGATAATATCTTGCTCTCTGCCAAATTCATTTCCCGCACCTTGAGGGACATATCACCTCTTATTTGTTCAGAAGGGGAAAGCAAAGGAAAATCAGGGATACTACATTTCCGTGCCAATATGATGGCTTCTTGAAACTTAACTCGGGCTAAGCGAACTTCTCTTTCCTTGATACAGAAATATTTTAGAGCAATGTCTACTGCTTGATAACACTTCTGTATGGCATCAAGCTTCATGAAAATATCATGCTGGGCCATTTCCAGTTTTTCGCTTATTTCCAGTGCTTGGATTTTGAAGGCCGAAATATCTATCAAGATACTTTCATTCAATTTCAGTCTAGCTTGCAATTTCCCTATCAATTCATCACGTTGAGTGACTAATCCTTGGCTGGCCTGTGAGTTTCGATGGAGCTCCTTGAGGTTAGCCTGCAACTATTGGATTTGCTGTCGATCATGAGCTCTGATTTGATCAAAGTCTTGGCTCATCTTATTTTTCACAGTCTGTTCCATGGCCAGTAATTGATCTTGCAACTTCCCCACTAATAATATTTTCTGTCTTAGTTTCTTTGCCAAATTCTCTACAGACCATTGGTTTGCAATGGAAAAGGCACCTAATGACCCTGCAACTTCCTCCACGAATTCTGAATCATCGCGATCATGTCCATCATACAACATCCTCTACCTCTTGGTTATCACCCCATCCTTCTGGCGTGATTCTCTCTTGATGATGGCCCTCCATTTCTTGCTAAAGAAGAAATCAGAAGGAGGCATCTCTTCGGACGATATTGGGGTAAGATCACTTACAAGAATGATTTCAGAACTTGGATTTCCGAAAGTAGACTGCAAGGGTGTCAGTGATGTAATAAGAGTACTGATCTTTGTAGACTATTGTTGCTCTACTGTATTGGTAGCAGGTGTGATTGGTGTCAAAAGAGATGCATCCTACCCTTGCTTTAGGAAGGCTTCGAGCTGAGCCGTTGCCTAAGGTCCTAGTGGACTTAATAATGAAGTTTCTAATTTTCGAGTGAAGACTTCAGAGCTCTTTGGGGTTTCCTCAATATTAGTTTTACCAGACTTCCCTAGTTCAAAACCTGAAGGTATAGATTCCTGTGCAAGAGGAGCGACTATTGACTCTCCTTGTAGTATTTTTGGCAAACTATTTCGCCCGTGTCTTTGGAAACTGAGGAAACTAGCCTGTTGATCTGGGGGCAGGGTTTGAAATCTGGCCTGCACCTCTTTGTAAGACCCAACTTCCCTGAATATTTCATCATGTGGGGATTTTTCATGCACATATCTCTTCATGTTAAATTGGGCCAGGTAGCTCTCCACAATTTTATGTGGATCATGCCTTTTGAATTTGATGTCAACCAATTTGACATCCTCTAAAGCTGCACCCTCCACTTTGGAGTGCCCAAAATCTAATAGTTAAAACATGCCAACCTGGATAGGTAAGGTCGACCATACCTTTTTCTTGGCTTCCTTCAGCTCCTTGCTGATGCCTCCTGTTACTATCTGGTAAGCTACTTCCCTGCACACCATCCGGTCTGGTAAAAAACGTGGGAGAGCATGGGGAGTAACTGAGCATCCAAAAACCCTGATACAAGAGAAGTTTTCTTCAATGAACCAATCTGCTAGTTTTCCTAGATTTCCCATGATCCTGTCTGAAATCCAAGGAGGGGATTGACCATATATGGCTATATGAACAGCCACTACTACATTGTGACATATATCATAAAATAAATCTTTAGCTTTTTCCTCCCACAACTTGGAATGGTAGAAGTGAATAGGCTCTGTACTAGTCGGGGTCCAACTCCAATTCATCAGTGGGAAAGGGGTTATGAAGCAGATAGTGTCCATGACATACACAGACATATAGAAAGGGGTGGGATGCCCCTTTGATTTCGCCAATTCGTATTCAGTGATTTCTTTGGCCAGATTATCTGACAACATCTTGGCCCAATTAAAAGTGTATCCTCAGCCACCTTGTGCATGATAGATACCCATTCCATCGGGAAATGAGTAGGAGTTTTCTTTCCGAACAATCTATAGAGAATCATGGCTACATAAATCATGTGAACTTCCAATGACGCTGTGGAATACACACCATGAGTGTCGACCTTGAAATTCTCTGGGTGCCCCCACCAAGACCTGATGATATCAGGGTAACTCTTGTCGTATTGTATGCATTCCTGTCTCTCAAAATCCAACATAAATGCAAATTGTAATTAAATTTAGGAGTGGGAGACAACTTATACATGGAGGTGTTCTGGTAAAAAAGAACCAACAATTTTTTTTTGATGGTTGATGATGATTTTGGTTTGGATGTCGACGTTTTCCAAGTCCCATCTTATCATGTCATTATATGGAATGAGTCTCGGCCGCACATCTATCTTGTGTAGCTCTGACTGGGATATATATCTGATTTTCGCTGCAATAGTATCGTATCTAAATTTAGCTACAATAGTATCATCTACTTCATTGCCATAATCTTCTGGGAAGTTTATAATCTCATGTTCCAGAACCTCGAACACCTGTGTCTAAGATTTAACAGAGTCTATAGCTCGCGACGTAGTATCCGACATAACGTATGCATTTGGATTTGAACCTTCACCAACCACATCAGGTTTATTCATCATCTTGCGTGGTGCCATGATATCAAGAGAACAGAACGAGGTTACCTGTTGTAGAGGAATTGTGTGAGCTTCTCAATCAGATAAAACTTGCTACTTTACGGAAGGTGAAAGTGAAATTCAAAATCAAAGTATTTTTATTCACATCGGATGCATTGATTCTAGTATAGCTTTCCTAATGACAAATTTATTAACCTTAATGGAAAATTCTAGCCGGCGATCCACAATATACGTTAAAAATCATTACCATTGATTTGTCATAAATGCCATTAATATTCGACGGTTCGTGTTCGGGAAATTTAGACGAGATAGAGAAAAAATTATCCGAATCCCGAATATGCGAAGATTAATCCCTGGATAATTGTTGTTAACACTTTAATTAATCATGTTTAAAAAATGCGTTAATTTCGAGCATTCGAAGATTCAAACTTCAGGGTTTTTAAAAGTAGTTCGAGAGGAAATACCCAAAACCCGAAATTGTGAACTGATTAATTTTCCATTAATTGATTTCAAGCTTTAATTAATCGTATTTAACTTTAAGTGTTCCATAAATTCAGACTACAGAGATTTTGGGATACAATGAAGGGTAAACATCCGAACCCCGAAGTGCGAAGTCATTAATTGTTTCTTGACCATGATTAATTTAATTAATTAAAGTTTAGTACTTTGGCATTTTAGTGCTTTGGTGATTTGTGAATTAGTTCTTTGTTATATTTCCGAAGGTTCATCTCCCATAGTGACGTGTCGTAGATGACATCATTCTAGATGACGTGTCATGAATAGGGGGTGCTACATGTTACTTGGAATCACATGAATCATCAAACAAAAATGTCATAAATAAGTTCCACGTGTCAACTTGGGGAAGACTCAAAATATACACGTGTACTCGTGTCCTTTAAAGGTTTAGTAAAAGTGATGAATGAACACTTTCGGGTTTCAGGGTTTTTTACCGTTAAGACTTATTGAAACGCCCAAAGCACGAAGCTCTAGAGCGACATTAAGTGATTTACCTCTTTAACAATTAGGTGACTCCAAAACTCTGGGGAAATTAGGATCGTTCGATCAAATGGGAGAAAATTCATCAACGACGGATATCACGCACACCTTATTTCTAATTAACCAAAAATGATATTGATTTGAATTTCGAAAGTTATTTTCTAAGTTACCGTTTTGGGAAAGAAAAAAATATATTTTCATGAAGTAGAGAATGTAAATCTCAAAAGTTCAATATTATATGTGTTCCAACACGCACTAAAGCCGATTTCGAAATAATAGAAATAGTGGATGGCGTAACAACTTATCTGACATTGCTTGGGTTGGATTGGGCGTTTGATAATCAAGCCATAATCAATCTGAAGATGAGGAGGATGACATTTGAGTCAAGAGAGTACAAAGTCATTGTGCCATTAAATCCATCAAAAGGAGAAAGGTTTGTAGAACCCACTTCTTTAGACATGGAGGAAATTAACTAGTTATATAGAACCACCACACGAGAATAAGATTATGTGAATCCAATTGTAGATGGGGTACTCTGCTGGAGAAGTATCACGTCATGCGCGTTAGACTCAGATACAAGGTTGGATAATTGGCAACAAAGATTACATAAAGTCTCCACAAGAAGGTGCGCAAGAATATACCACACAGTAAGATGGGTAGGTACATAGATAAGAGAACCTCCCAAATTTCATGGGGTGAATGAATTAGAACAATTCTTAACAAGATAAGAAGATGAAGTGTTATAAAATAAGAAGTTGTTATCCTTGGATATAACACTCAAGGAAACACCTGCAAGATGGTGGGGTTCACACAAAGAGACAGTCAAGGACTGGTATCAATGTAAGCAGTTACTGCACATCATATTTGGTGCAGAACATGGAAGCAATCAACTATAGAGATATGATGGACATGGGACACCAACAAAAAACTTGGATAAGTGCAGAACACTATGGAGAGTGACACCACTAGAACAATGGTTTCATCAATTTATTCAGACATTGGAAGGGGTCCCAAAAAACTGGTATGTAGACCAGGAATTGCGCAGAGGCACTGCAGAATGGACAATGTTACAACATAATTTTAAAGTCACTTTCTCATTTGAACATGAGAACCCCAACATAGATTCAACACTCAAATAGATCAGAGGGGTAATATTCATTCAAGAAATAGAGGTTGAACATATCAGATTATCAACAACAAAACAAACAGACAATGAAATAACTACTATCATACTACCATGTGCAGGAAGAAGCACCAAATGAAGATGACCCGCGTAACATTCATATTACAAAAGGCGAAGGTGAAAGAGGGGTGGAAGGTCCACCTATGGAATCATAAGTGTTTTCTGCACCAATCAAGGTGAAGAGAGTCAACATTGGGACAACTGGGAATCCCAAAATGGCCAACATTGGAGACTACCAGGATGAGCAAACAATAGAAATAATAACAGAGTTACTGCACGAGTATAGTGACCTGTTCCCAGAAATGTTTACAGAGATGAAAGGAATAGCAAGAGAGCTAGGAGAGATGATTATACCTCTCAAATATGAGGTTAGATCAACCAGACAATGACCATATAGACTAAACCCAATATATAAGCAGAAAGTAAAAGCATAAATTGATAGAATGTTGGAGGCTGGATTCATAGAACCAGTGGAGGAATCTGAATGGGTAAGCCCTATGGTAGTTCAGGAGAAGAAGTAGGGATGGATAATGATATGTGTCAACCTGAGGAAGATGAATGATTCTTGCCTACACAACCCTTTCCCTACCCCTTCACAGATGAGGTATTAGAGAATGTAGGAGGCATGGAAGTATACTCATTCACAGATGGATTCCCAGGCTACCATAAGATCAAGATAACCCTAGAATACAGGTACAAGACCAATTTTTCCACAGAATGGGGATCCTACCAGTACATAGTCATGCCTTTTGGACTGAAGAATGCACCAACAATATTCTCAAGAGTAGTCATAGCTTCATTCAAAGAATTCATCCATAAGTTTTTAGAGGTATGTCTGGATGATTGAACAATCTACAGTGTGCTGAAAGACAATGTAGAGGTATTAAGGCCGATGTTCGAAAGATGCAGGAAATGCCAGATATCATTAAATATCAAGAAGTGCATATTTGGGACACCTTTTGGGATACTATTGGGCCATATAGTGTGGAAACAAGGCTTGCTAGTAGATCCTGAAAAGATTGCAGTGATTGTCAATTTACCACCACCAAAATCAGTATGTCAGTTGAGAGAAACATTGGGACACACAAGCTACTACAGGAAATTCATAAAAGAGTATGCGCAGATCACTGTGACGATGGAGAAACTCTCGATGAAAGATAGTAAATTTCAGTGGAATGAGGACTATCAACAATGATTGGACACTCTAAAACAAAAAATGGTAACAACACCAATACTAATATTCCCAGACTGGGAAAAGACATTTCATGTGCATGTAGATGCATCAACGATAGCAATTGGAGCTATTCTGGCGCAACCAAGAGTTGGAGAGTTAGACCATCCTATAACATTTGCAAGCAGAAAATTGTCAGAGTCAGAGCATAACTGCAATACTATAGAAAGAGAAGGCTTAACAATGGTTTATGCACTACATAAGTCCATACACTATCTACTTGGGAAACACTTTAAAATGTTCACAAACCATTCTTCCCTCAAATACCTAGTCAATAAGCAAGTGGTGGGGGAGATAATTTGTAGATGGTTACTGCTGTTTCAGGAATTTGACTTTGAAGTGATAGTCAAACCAGGGAAGTTGAATGTAGGACCTGATCACCTCTCAAGGATCACCAATGGAGAGGAACCTACGAACTTAGAGGACAACTTCCCTGATGCACAATTATTTTTCAGTCCAAGTAGCTGATGAATATTTTGATGACATCATTCAATACTTGAGTACATGGACCGTGCCACAAGAATTCAACATTGCGTAGAGGAAAAATCTGGTAGTTAGCGCTGCACACTATCAATTGATTGCAGGACACTTATACAAGATGGGTGCAGACATATATTGAGAAGATGTGTACTAGAGCATGAAATTCCTAGGATTTTAGCAGAGGCCCACGAGGGAATAAATGAAGGAAATTATGCAGGAAAAGCTATCGTGCATAAGGTATTGCGCGCAAGACTATGGTGGTCGACCATTCACAAAGATGCAAATGACTACTTCCAGATATGTGATGTGTGTCATAGGGTTGGAAAACCTAATAAACATGATGAGATTCCCCTAAGACCACAAGTAACCCTGCAAGTATTCGACAAATGGGAAATAAATTTTGTGGGACCAATTAATTCACCAACAAAGAGGTTAGGAGAAAGGTATATCATTACTGTGACATAGTACTTAATGAGATGGGCAGAAGCAACACTAGTAAAAGATTGTAGTGTAGAGACAACAATGCACTTCCTGTTTGAGCAAGTGATCACTAGATTTGGATGCCCGCGGATTTTGATGAGTGACTGAGGCACTCACTTCATTAACAATACTATCAAGGTTGTGACTGAGGACTTTGAAGTCTATCATCAAAAGAGTACACCATATCACCCTCAAGCAAATGGAACAATGGAAGCATTTAATAAGATTCTAGAGAATGCACTGAAAAAGATATGCAATGTCAACAGGGATGATTGGAACTTGAAGATATCAACAGTATTGTGGGCATACAAGACTACATGCTGTCACACACCATTCAAGTTGGTGTATGGACAAGAAGCAATGGTGCCATTAGAAATTTTGGTACCTAGTCTACGCGTAGCAGTCACTAACATGACATAATGAGGCACAGTACAAGAAAGGCTAAGTCAACTGATGCTGATGGAAGAAGATATGATTCTAGCAAGATTTCACCAAGAAGTACAGAAAGAAAGGGACAAATCTTGGCATGTCAGACATATTAAAAGGAAGATTTTCAAGGAATGATACTTAGTCTTGGTGTAGGATAGTAAATTTCTTTAGCACCCTGAAAAATTTAGAATGCATTGGCTGGGACCATATGAAGTGAAGACTGTCATAGATGGAGGAGCTATACAGTTGAAATATCTAAGAGGTACAAAACTTGGAGGAATGATCAATGGGAGTCGAATGAAGCTGTATGGGTACAATTGACCTCCTAGTACTTAGACAACACCGTACAATGAAAATATAGGTAAAAAAAAGGATGAAAATAGAAACAATTCAGTGCACAGGGAGGGGCTCAACAAAATAGAATTGGGCAAATGGAACAGGGTGCTGCAAGAAAACCAAGGTTCAAAAACACGACGCATAGAAGATTAGTTAACAAGTAAAAAGGTACAGTGCGCAAGAAACATAACGAAAAGGGGAAACCATGACAAGTATCAGTGCGACACAACTGTCATTTCCCCGTCTTGCTATAAAGTTGGAAAGAGGGGGAAAACCGACCCATTGTGATTTTTTCTAAGGATAAAAATGCCGAGTCGAGTGGAAGAGCGATAGAGTGTGAATTTCTGCTACCATTAGTCGAGTTGAGAGCTTGTAGTTTGAATTTAACCACCATGTCGCCACTGTGGGTTGGAGCACCAAGCATAACTAGATGAAGCACACAGAGTAGCACATGGGGACCACAAGGCGGAACCAATGAGATGCCCGTAGTGGTGGATGTAGATGAAATCCACACATCGGAGTACGAGCAAACCACATTGCATGTGGAGGAGGAGAAATAACCCACATAGGATCCCGAGTAGTTGGTAGAGGACACCGAATGAATGAAATCCGATGCATCCAGGGGAAAAGGGTCACAGGAAGTAGAACTGGCCATTGATTCCACGCAGCAGGGCTTGGAGCCAAAACCAAAGTAGAAAATGAAGAAAGAGGGTGGAGTATCGTCCCTACAAGGGAAAAATAAGCTGAGAGCAGACGACAATACGCATGGAGTGCAAT
The DNA here is from genome assembly GCA_010110895.2 of Picea sitchensis. NCBI lineage: Eukaryota > Viridiplantae > Streptophyta > Pinopsida > Pinales > Pinaceae > Picea > Picea sitchensis. The sequence goes on along the minus strand of SNQJ01S0035440.1, from coordinate 73,939 downwards.
GCACTCAGGCAGAGCTAATATAGTAATGACAAAAATTCCCAACGAAGTGAAAACTAGGGATAACATGGTAGGAGGAGTCGATGACCTTAAATACTCCGACCATGATGTCTGAGATGCCACAAAGTTCCCATATTTGGCAGCACAGAGCTACCTAGAGAGAAAGGGAGAGGGCCCATCAAGAGCGCCACTGTTGGAGCCTTCACAGTGGATCCCGGGACTGTACAACACAAGTATCATGAACCTCATAGAAATACCGCACTTCGGGCATGAGAAATACATAAACATATGTGTTAAACAGTTGTTAGATATGGTTCACAGAGGCATCCTATGGATGGATAGGCCGGTACCGATCAATGTTGACCTCATTGCAGAGATTACAGGGATACCCACAGATGGGGAGAAGCTAGACCAATACCTAGAAGCCAAGACTAAGGAAAAATCCATCTTCGATGAGATTAAAGTGAAGTATGGCACAGAAAGGGGAAACACATGTATCAGGATAAATGACATCAATGATCATGTGACATGATTTGCAACCATATTTCTTGGTTGTAAATTAATGCGCAAATGATGAAAAGAAGAAGTGCATGCATGAGTAGTAGCAGCTGCGATACAATGCGCAAAGGGGAGCTCAATGAGCTGGGCCCCGTATCTACTCAAATAATTCCTTGAAGATTGTAAGGATGCACAAGATTGGGGATATGAGTTCCACTACTCATGGTTACTCATCCTCATTTCACTTATGGGGTGGCACGAACCGACATATACGATGTTCCTAACAAGGACATGCAAATATGGCACAATGTACTACACATCACTGTGAAGTACAGTAGATACCAAGGTCAAGAAAGTCAACAATGACGTGTTCACGCAGTACTTAACAAAGATTCAGAACAATGTGGTAGATACATGGAGGATCTCACCTGAAAATGTCTAGGAGTGTGGACAGATAATGAATTTCCATGCATCACGTCACAACATGTGGCTACAGGAAAAGAAGGACCCAACCGAGGAATGGTTGCAACTGAAGTACGGTGTGACGATGTAGGACACCCACATGGAGGTCCAAGAGTGGCATGAGGGGTGAAAAGTACCAGATATCCCAAGAGAAATGCCAATAGTACAAGCCCATATGCAGGGTAGCACAGTCCCCGTGCAATAGATATGCATGAATGACGTTTGCCACCAAAATAAAACAACAATAGGAACAGTGGGGGAAAGCAGCTCAATTCGAAAGAAAACTAGGACAAAAAAGAAGTCACAACGTGGTCCTACACAGGGCCCACAATCTACAGAGAAGGAACCAAGAGGACCAATAGGATAGGTGAGTGTAGAGGAAGTGCAGACAGAGGCACAAGATGTAACCATGGATGAAGAAGTTGAGTAGGATACCGGCATGGATACACAGATTCCAGAAGCATCTGAATAACCAGAGGCCCAAAGAAAGAGAACAATGGAGCAAGTAAGTGGCGCCAAGAAGAAAGCAAAGGCCCACATGAAACAAATGGAAACGTCACTGAAAACAAATGACATAGAGCTGATAGCCACAATAGTAGAATATCGGCTGTCAAAAGTATGAGAAAATGCGGAAAACCATTGAGATTCAATTTTGGAATAGGTGCAGGAGGTAAAAACAATGCCATAACAATTGAGGATCAAGGCGGAACAACAACAAAAGGAGAAACCAACTCCAATAAGAGAAGGATCACCTGTCAGAGAGACAATACAAATCACAGTGCAAGGAAGTGCTAACTTTATCATAACACCAGCTATGTTGTTCATCGATGAGGAAACGCCGTAGAAGCCTTGAAGGATATCAAAATGTTAGACTTAGCATTGCCCAAGATACCAACAAAGGTGCTGTATAAGTTGCATGTTAGTGTTGCACAAGAGATTCAGTCTAGAGCAAGGTTTGATGTGACGAATATACAAATAACGCATGGATAAAATATGGTACTGAAGGAAGCCATCGACTAGGAAGGGAAGAAGAAAGAGATAGCGCAACAAAAAGTGGACCAGATGGAGACCCAGATAGACACAATATTTCAAGCTATCTCAGATGACACAATATCGGAGGAATCATTTTTGGAGGAGAAGATAAAAAAGATAGCGCAGACTCTGCAACAATATAAATATAAAATCAAGGAACTGGAGGAGCACGCAGTACCTATGATTTCCGTAGTAGTTCGAGCGTAAAGAGAGCGAGATGCGATAACAAATGCAGAAAATATTATGCAAAACATACATAGAGTGGCATAACTATTGGAGAAGAGTGGCTAGCTATGGACCCATCTATTAGAATGTGGGGGCCTACAAGAGTTGCAAGGAAAGGAAGATAAATTACATGCAACAATGGTATATGTCAAGCAACGACAGAGGACAATGTAATTTCTAAAGAAAATCAAGACGACTGCAAAAATGAAGAACCTTCAAACATAAGAGAAAGCGGTGGATGCACAAAATATCGCACGACATGCTTAGTTGGAGCCCCTGCAGGAAAAGGAAGAACAATTGGTCGTGGAAATCGACGCAGCAAAAGCATGCCTCGAACATATAGGCTTAGAGGGGGGTGAGATATTACGACCGCCAGTCACTGCACAGGTGGTCGAAGTTATGTCAACAAATAACATCCAAGCTCATGAGCAATGCCAACAGATATTGGATATGTACGAAGCGCTAACACAAGAAGTTGCAGACACGGGAGTTAGGAAATGACTCAGGACAAGTCACAATGTTAGTGTTGTGGTTCTGTTGGGCCCACGCTAGCTTTGAGGGAAAAGCACAATGTGGGAGACACATGCACATGCAGAAGAAGTAGCATGGGTAAGGCATACATGCATGCAGGAAAAACATCACGTGAAAAACATATACACATGCAGAAGAGGGAGACATGTGAGACACACATCCAAGAAGACCTAGCCAGGATAGGGTTAGGGTTTTGGTAAGAGAGTGTAATGGATGGTAAGCTGAAAATAGGTATAAGTAGGTACCTAGGAGGTCTAGGTAGGGGTTTGACTATTCTCAGTCGAGAGTGTCGTTGTTCTGAGGTTCAGAGTTGGATGTCATGTTGTTTACTCTGATCTGTTTTTGTAAGCTATTGAGATGAGGAGAGGGACTTGGCTAGATATTGAGGGTTATATTGTAGGATGAGGAGCCTGGTGCGATCTAGTCCGCCTCATTGTAAGATATTGACCTGTTTGATGGAGAGTCATAATGCGCAAGGCGCTGTAGTTTTGGACAAAAGATAATAAAATAGTAGAATATCCAAATCTTTGTGAACGTAGCCTAGGAGGGGTCAACCACGGTAGACCCCACGTTATGTGATTGAATGTTATGTATCTCTTTTTTTGTTAGTGACTAGATGTTAGATAAATGAATTGATGGATTAGTTAGATCTGATATTTTACATGAATGAGTAAGAATGATAGTATAACAAATATAGATGTATGATCTAGTAAATGAATGAAGATCACAGAGGGTACAATCACAAATCCCCACTCATTCCCAGGCTGCAAGCACCTGAGCATTGCATCCACCCATGAGAACTATCTTGGGTGAGATTACGCAGTGCATCCTATGCATTGTGTTTCCTTCTGGTCTACCAGGAGGGACGATAGTTTTAAGGAGGGTTTTGTTGGAAACCAAGTAGACCTAAACCTGGGCTAGCCCAAGAATGATAGCCAAGATGAAGTAGAACCAACAAATGGTTCACCAATAATCCAACACACATGCACATTATTCTATCAGTTTGTATTCCAACTGTGCTTTCATGCACTTAACCACATGCATCAACATACTGTGTGTGTCTACCATAGACACACTTTATAGTTTCACATGCATATTTATTTAAAAATAATTTTATTCATGATTTCTCACAGTCATCTACATGTAGTTTTTAGAGTATTTATTTTTCCTTCTATCATAACAACAAATCACTCTTGCTCATTACTCTTTCAACATTTTATATTAGCTCTTTTTGAGGAGTGGAACACACCCTCCTCAAGCTATTATTCAAACAAATAATTTTTTTCTTCTTAAAACAAAGTCAACTATGTATCCATAGCATTATCGAGTTCGAGCAAGTACAAATATTGCCTTACAACTCACTTATTCAGGCAGTCGTACCATGCCTCTAAGACTATATGTATGTATATACATCACTTGCACATTTTTATATCATTCATTCACATTTATTTAATCTTAATATTATCCTTATCTAATGAGATCTGACAGTGAATCACATGACAAGTCTCACATGCATGCTCATAATTATGCTTCCGTCTCTACATGGAAACAACCAACAAGAAAAATCTATTTCCCTTCTGCTACCAAAGCATTCCACAATTCAGAAAATATAACTAGGTAATTACAACATTACCCAGGGCAGTAAAATGCCAATCTCTATCTCTCTTCATGCCTCAATTCACTTTTGGTCAACATACCTTTATTAAGGGAACCCTTTCCTAAATTCTCTCTTATTAGTACTTGAGCACACTAAGCCATACCTATATGGTTATAATCCACATATGGAGGTCAATATGACCCATTAGTAATATGGAAATGCCCCAACACTTCCTTTACTAGACTTTAGAACAACATTTAATTAATCACCTACCTTACCCTCATAAGGGCATATGAAATCAACATCATCAACATTTTATTTATGCTGCTGACTTCCTGCTGATATTAGGTTATCATCCACTAAAATGTACCGTCAACAGACCATACATTGAAACCAACCACATGTTATAATGAGTCTATATGCATGCTCAATCATTACCATATGAATTACAACATATCTTGTGCACCAAGCATTTTACCCATGCCAACAATGCATATGTATTCCAATTGTTTGCCTTTTGCATTCACACGCATAGATATGTCCTTAGGTTAATAGGCATATACATTTTATTTAATACAATCATGAACTCATAAACTTGTTCATATGTCCATGTTACTCTACCTCTTTTATAAAGGTTAGCTTCAGTCCAAAGGACTCCTCTTTCCTTTGCTTATATAGGTTATCCCAACTACAAGTTCCAATCATTATAGGTCAAGTAAACCGACCTTACAATTTTCCATTAGTCCTATGATCATGAGGAATTATACATACATGGTTTAGTATTTTATTTAAGAAACAATTATTACTACCAAGGACTCCATCAATCCATACTCAATCACTTTAATCACAAGGAGTTTTCTATAAGGGTATTAGCCTTTATATAAACAACCATCATAAGTGTAAGAGGCTACGTCTACCCAAGCATATAGAAAACATCACACGTAAATCAAACAACTCAACTCATCCATTTTTTGGACTCATGCAACTCTATAAAAAAATTCTTCCACTTCTACCATTCACATGCAGGTCTTACCATTAATTCCTACTAACAAATTCCCACTCATGTCAGAATAAACATCAATCCAACAAAGAAACAATATATTCCTTCTGCTGCAATAAACATGACACAATTTTCTATTGTAAGGAATTTTAAAACAAAAATTTCAATTTGTAGTTCTTCTCCTTAGGGAGCTAGTGCAGATAACAAATAAAGTTTTTAATTTAGAAATCACTTTTAAACATGCTCATATTCTCCTTGATATACCAACCTTGTGACCGTTCTATGGCCCATCCATGCCTAGTGTTTGAAGCTCTACTCTGATACCACTCTATAACCTACCCACCCCTTAGGTTCTCTTAAAGGGGTGAGGTATCAAAATTTTTCTTTTTCTTATCCATATCGAAGCCTCTTTTTGAGGGCACCATTGTCTTCTGCTAGTCAAGAGATTTCCATGTCTGACTATAACCATGCTCAAATCCGAGCTTTGGATAAAAAATTATGGTCTCCTAAACTTGAAGGTCTTATTTCCGAAACCCTCTCATGCCCACGTGGCACCCATGTGTCATCCACGTGGCATCCATGTAGTCCATCTAGAGCATACATGGTTGCTAACGTGGCTAATGACACGACACACACGTGGTAATCCACCCACCGAGGCCCTTAGCTCCTCCGTGCTCAACATCACTTGATTTACATTCTGTCGATAACTAAAATGCCGATATCGGCCTACCGGGTATCGACCCATTCTGATACCACCCTAATAAGAGATATGTCGGTAGTCAAGTTGGCACCTTGGACACATGGCTCAATTTGGACCCGCCACCTAGCTTGACACACGACACATGCAGATTGACACTCTCCACGCCATATAATCTCATTAAATTAATATAAACAACAATACATTAAAATCCCACACCTTAGGATTTTATTTATTTAATCCACTCTATTTCTAATTAATCCTCCTTAATTCAATATCCCACATAATGACATTTTTTCTTAGTCTAATTTACCGGACCGGTAAATACCGAGGGTTTACTTTACCCCGGGTGTATTAATTTTCAAAACTACCTCCTTACCATTTCCAAGCTCCGATATTTGGTGGAGATATTAATAACAATATTTTAAATAATAATGCACTAGGGTAATATTTTAAATAATAATGCACTAGGGTTTATTACAATAATTTATAATATATATCCCCAGGAATATAACACATTCATGTGCACTTTAATCTCCATCACCCGGTACCCAATACTCCAATGGAGATTTAATAACTTAACTTTATATAGGCTACCAGGTGTATTACCATCACATTCACTCCTATTCTCAATCCCCAGGTTCCCGGTAGGCCAATGAGGTTTAATAACTTAACTTTATATTATATCGACCACGGTATTTCACTCATCACACATCCCTTTAACCTCTCCATCTCCCGATATTTGGTACTCCGCTGGGGGATTAATAATAATATTTTAATTAAAGGTTGTGATTTATAATATCAACCCAGGCATATCACGTGGTACGCTTGCCTTCACATATTAATATTCCGGTGCCTGACACCCAGGGGAGTCTAATATAATATTATAATATATCAGCCATATCAACCCTTGGGTCTATCACTCACCATACATACTTTACGTTCTCAAACTCCTGGTGCTCGATATCCCGACGGGGTTTAATGAGATTATAATATGTCGTTAAGAGAGGAAAAGAATTATAATTTCCTAGGCATTCAAAATATACAAATAAAAATACATTAATCAAGAATTTCTCCACAGTTATAGAATTTTCTCCTATACAGTTTGAATCCATATGACGAGAAATTTTAGCAAAATTATTTCTTTTCCCAAAGAAGAAAAATATGAACTTCTCCAATCATGTGCATATGATAAAATTTCAAGCTTTATATTATTCAGAATCATTAAGAAAATAAATGGTAATTCTAAGGAATTACCACGAGTTACCAACCTCCTTTCTCCATGCAAATTTTGCTCAAGAAACCTTATCAAAGTATATATGCACATACATTTATTTATTTGAATTTCTTCTGAGATGATTAAATTCTCTTGGAAATAAAACTCTCCCACAATAAAAATTCTGTTTCTACTAGGACTTACTGCCCACCTATTTTCATGCAAATATTTACTACTATTTAGGGAAGAACCACCATTTCAAGTTTTTACCTTTGGACAATGACCATGTTTTAATAAGACATAAATTAAATACAAAACATATAATTCATTATTTCATTTTATTTGACACATTTCTCATGTTAATTACTTTATCCTTTCAACTATATGGCCTAGGCTTATGGGACTAGAATTATGGTCCATCTTTCATTCCATGACTCCCCCTTGTCAAGATTATCATATTGGTTGGAAGTTAATGGATTTCACCCATGCTTCCACAAATTATTTAGAAATCAACTAAGCCTTCCAATAATGTCTTAAGGCTTGACCATTAACCAGGGACATCTCATCTCCCAGAAGTGATCTACAACTTCAATATTATAGGAAGCAACACTCATTTAATAGAAACTATGCATTATTTATTTTCATATTCTCTATGAAGACTTGAACGGCTTAGTATTCACTACTAACATATGAAATTTATTCATACAAATGGCTGCAAATTCCCACCCAACACTCCGTTCTTACTCAAAGTTGTAAATAATTACTTACAACATTCTCTAAAAAAAAAGACAGTCAGAGGGAAAATAACATAATACATTTTTCACTACTCACTTTAGATTTTACAATCGGCCAAGCACATGGAGCAACATATTCACTACTTGAACATAACATCAAATTATTCACATAACCAAAACATGAAATTCCATAGCATTAAAGAACTTATCATGGCATATTTAAAACACAAAAACACTTATATGAGAGTTTAAGATAAATTGGAAACTATTGATGGGTGAGCCTATTTCCACCCGACCATAGGCACAACTACCTTTTGTCTATCCTTGCAGCTGGCCACCCCTGAGCCAGAAGATGATGTCATGATGGAAAACTCCCTCTCCATTATAGATATAAACAGATGGAAACTACTCTCCTTCATCAACAGAAATTAACAAGACAAATTTCTAATTTCACCAATTAAGGGGGCCTTCTCTTGACTCAGAGAGTCACAATAGTTAGTTTCTACAACTAACATTAAAAAATTCTCAGCCCCATTTACCAACTTGATCTAGAAATTCTTCCTTGCTATTTCTTACTCAAAAAACCAGAAAACTTAACTTATCTCCGTTTTTCTAAGAACCAGAGGAGTTACCCACACCCCTCTCCACTTATATTTGGTCCCCATACCCAATCATGTGTGTTCTCTCCCCTCTGTTCACGATTTCCTCATTTTCTTGCCTTCTACAACAAGATTTCGTGGGTCAAATACCCCAAATTCATGGGTCAGATCATAATTTTCTAGATGGTTAATTTTCTTCCCATGCTTCTAAGTAAAGGTAGTTCTGGTATAGCACCCCCATTCTTTCTCATAATTGTGGGAAGGTGGTATTTCAACTACCAACTTCCTTCATTATCTAAATTTTTGGAAAAATGGCAATCTGGGTTTTTTCTTGAATATTAAATTGGCAAGGAAATTCCTCATTGTTTCCCTCTCATGGCATCATTTCTGTGTAAGTGCTCTACCCATCAAAAATTTCTTTTTATTATCATCAAAATGCATTTTATCATTTTTATTGTTCATCATGGTCCAAACATTAAACATAAGCCATGGCTCATGGTGACATTTAGACACATATTTTCATTTTGGGAAAAACATGGTGTTACATAGGGTATGTGGAAGTGAAATTCCATATATAGGTTGATGCAACACTACTTGAAGGGGTACCAATAGAGGTTACAAGGGTGTCCATCTAGGTGAAACCACTTGTATTTTCTGCATGAGCATACAAATTGGCATCATTTCTCTAGGGTACCAATAGAGGTTACTAATGAGCATACATCTTTGGATTTTCAACCACATATGAAAGGTATTGGGTTTAAGTTACTTCCACATACATCGCAAAAATGTATTACCCTTGCTTTTAC
>SNQJ01S0035440.1:26782-40160 GCA_010110895.2 Picea sitchensis | reverse complement strand
GTTTACCAACAATTAGGAAGGGACATGACTATTTTTTTGTTGTAGCTGACAAGTTCAACAAGATGTGCATTCTTATGGCTTGTAAAAATACCTTCAAAGGACAAGAAGCAACAAACATTTTAGTGAAAATCTATTGGAGACTCTTCTCTATTTTTTTGGTGCTATGGATGGCTAGCTAGAGCGCTCTCATGAGGATGTTATCTTGTGGATGCTTCATAATGGATGGATGATCAATGAATGAATGATTTTTTGTGTGTTTTGATGAGTAAGTGGTTCTCTTCATTTCATTTTGGAATTTATTTATGAACTTCATCAAGTGTGGTTGTGTTACCTCTTCTACTTTCCTTGATAGATCCTTTCTCGAAGCCATTGGAGGAATTATAGTGGAGAATTTCCCCCTTGATCTTATTGAAACTTATTGAGCAACAAGTGTGATCAATTAGGGTTTGTAGTGGACTACCATAATTGAAATTTTAGTTTCACTTGTAATTTATAAAAGAGGGGCCTTAGTTGATTGCATATGCCCATTGGAAAGACACTAGTCTCTAGTGCTTCCATCAATTTCATATTCTTAATCCTTTTAAAACTGTTTTTTCTGGATTTACTCTTCAAATCACCTTGAATATCATTTCACTAAAGTATGAGCAATCCTATCTTAAGAAATCTCCCCATGAGCGAGAGTAGAGATGACCTAAAGTATAGAAGATGGTTGGTGAGGTGACAATGCCCCCCCCTCTTGGTTATACCAAAGCCTTACTTAATATTTAGGACTTTATCTCAAGAAGTGAGGGTTTGTGTGATAAAAATACTTCCTGTGGGGGGAGGGAATTGGAGAAATTGGCTTGTAGGGCCAATTTTAGTGGTAGGTCCCAGTTTGGAGACTTGAGGTCTAAAACCTTCTAGAGAAATTTTGAGAATCTAACAACAATTTTTGGGGTCAAAACTTTGCAAGCATCGCTCCCAACCCCTCAATGATACTCTACACACTGATAAGTTTCCAACGATGTGAAATTAAGCTCAATAAAAGTTTGTATGCGGAAGTTACGCCTCCCACAAGTTGACTAACCTTATTGACCACCATGGTACTGATTGGATGCCACATCAGCTCCCATTAGCTATGTGTGGAATTTCAAGAAGATTCTAGGAGGTCCAAAAACCTAAAACTTATTAAGGGTTGAGGTATGCAAAAATCTTGACCCTAGATGGCTATAAGACTATGTTAAATATTGGGCCACTAGGAGGAGAGGGGTTTCCATTCTTTTAGCATTATCCTTGTTCCAAAGTTGAGCAGAGCATCTAGGAGTGAGATTTGAGAGCATAACATGAGAGGACGAAAATTATGTAGCATCCATTCAGGCCATAATGTCATAGGTAAATCCATAGTGAGTGCCCCTTTCTTTAAATTTTCATTTTCATAATTGAAGAAAATAGAGTAGAGCATAAGCCTCATCTTCTAGCTAGATTTTCTATGTAGTGGGTTTTCCAAGATACATCTTGTATTCATTTCTGTGGATGGTTTGTTCATTTGCTCGTTCTTTCATTTTCATATTTAAGTTATTTTCATAAATTTGAGAAATAAGCTAGTGACAATAAATCTAATATTTCAGGAAATAAACTTGCAAAATAAATGATTTTAGAATATTACGAGATCTGTTGGTACGAACTATTCCAGTGGAATATCCATGACAATTTATAGATCATATTGATATTAGAGAAATTTTCTTTTGGGTATTTGTGGGAAGTTGGAAGATCTAGGAATCAATTTAAGAAGGGAGTCATACAACCCTAGCCATGGAAAACGAGTCTAGTCATAACAACCCTTGAGATGCAGAAAAAGACAGATTTGTGAGGCTAGAAGAGAAATTCGTTGATATCTCTTGCAACATGGCATTCCTAATGGTGGCTCTGATGAACAGGTTTGGAACTTTCAGGGAGGTTGGTGGATTTAAATTAGAAGTTGGATCAGATGAGAAACTGAGAGACAGGGAAGACTCAAAAAAGGAGTCGAAAAGAGATCCCAATAAAGAGAAACCAAGTTCTAGTGCCATCACTCCTTCACAACCTCTATTTAAAATGGAAGCGAAAGTGGACATCAATCCCTACCAAGGTGATATTGATGTTGTTAAGTTGAATCATTGGTTGCAACAATTAGAAGTGTATTTTAGTGTCCATAATATAGACAAAGAGCAAGAAATTTCATTTTTTTGACTGAAACTAGAGGGCCATGCATTCACTTGTTGGTAAACCCACATGGAGACACTTAGGATGGGGGGAGATCCACTGGTAACTAAGTGATATGTGTTCAAAACCCTCATCAAGTCCCAATTTTAATTTATTGGGTATGTAGAGGATAGATGGATTTGTTGAAACCACTTCAGGCATAGGCAAGGGAAACATGTGTAAGAGTACACCACTAAATTTAGAAAAATGACGATCATGTTGGGTATCTCTCCCAAGAACCCATGCGTACTCCTCAAGTATATGAGGGGTATACAAAGTTACAAAAGCAAGTGTTTCTCTTCAAACCAAGGATCGTTGATGAGTCCTTTGTGAAAGTGAAATACCTAGAGAACATAGGCCATAAGAAAGATAAACCAAATGTTTCTAAATAAAAACACCACCAAGATATTTCCAAGGAGGGGAAGAAGAAGTGGAAAGGCAAAGACAAGAAAATGACAACTACTACACATTAGTGAAAGGATCCAAACAACCACTACAACTATTATAATATCGATGGTCACATCGAAGATAAGTGTTGAAATTTATATCCAGAGCTCAACCCAAAGAACCATAAGAAGGATGCAAAGAAGAAGAACCTGCTAGCCATGAATTCAAACAACCTAGTAGAGTGTAAATAAGATGTAGATGAGAAGATTGTTTGCACCTCAGTGAAAAAGGAGGTTGGATTGAGTAACCTTCATCACAAGGAGGAGAAGGAGATGACAACACTCTTCCATAGTAAGCTCTAGGTCAAAAATACCTAGGTAGATGCTCTATTTGACTTCGATTCACATGCCAACCTTATAGCAACCGATCTAGTTAGTAATCTTAGGTTGGAAGTTCATGATCATCCTATCCCATATCCATTGGGATGGGTAAACAAAGATGCAAAGCTCAATATTATGAAACGGTGTAAGATAAAGTTTGCTATAAGTGCGGATTTGATTGATGTAGTGGAGTTAGATGTAGTGCCCCTTGATGTGTGTGGTGTAGTGTTTGGAAGCCCATACATGTATACAAGGGATGCGATCTTCAAGAAGAGAGAAAACCAATACCACTTGATCAAGGATGTGAATTTTTACATCATCAACACGCACAAAATAAAGTCAAATATTTCTTTTGTATGTGTTAACCAATCCAAAAATTTGATCAATGCTAGTAAGAAGTATTTATTGATTTTATTAGGAGAGAATCATCCAAGTGATGAATCAGTAATGATGAATTGGTAAGAGTAAATACATCTATGGAGAGATGTACTAAAGAGTATAAATCATCAGTTGGAGGAGTTGATGCAGGTGTACAAAGAAGTGTTCCAGGAGCCTAAAGGGTTACCACCTAAGACGTAAGTGGAGCATGAGATACAATTGTTGTATGACTCCCTATTACCAAATATTGGGCTATATAGACAGTCTATGCTGGAAGCAGATGAAGTAAAGAAATAGTTGCAGTTGTTGTTGGAGTAGGGAGTAATTTGACCAAGCACTTCACCTTATGGGTCATCTATCATCATAGTACCTGAGAAGGATGGGACTTGACATACGTGTATCAACTACATATCTTTGAACAATATCACACTCAAGAATCGATACCCTTTTCCCAAGATCGATGATTTGTTAGATGAATTGCAACATGCCAAGTACTTCACTAAGCTGGATCTCAAATTGAGATACCACTAGGTATGCATTAAATAAGACACTTGGAAGAATGACTCCAAGACAAGGCAAGGTTTGTAATGGCCAACCATGCTTGTTACCACACAATATAGAATCTTAGTACAAAGCATTCACAAGGCACAAAGTCTAGTGGAACATCAAAAGATGTCACCACTATCACCTAGGAAACAACTTCCCTCTCTTTAGTGAAGGAGTAAATCCAACACAAGAGAGGCTTCTCCAGTAGCCTCCAAGAATCCTAAGGCAAGATACAATCAAATATAGGGCATCATGGGTAGCTACTCAATCTACCACTAATGAAATAAGATAGACAAGGTATGGATAAGGTGGTAAGACAATGCAATTTTTAGATTTAAAGAGACGAGGATCTAGGTCAATTTAAGAGGTTTTCCAAGTCAAATTTAGGTTCAAGAGGATCCCCAAACACTACAAAACAAGAAAAAGATAAAGGTTGTTGTAAAACTTAAGGAAATGTATCAATTTACAACAAAAATACAAGTTATGACATCAACAATAAAATCAACCCTTGAATGAGTAATCAACCTGTTAGCACCGTCATTTTTTCAGTTAGAGTCAGTTTTTGGTGAGTCATGGTCCATGTGTCAAAGCATGTGAGGTCAGGTACTGAAAAACGAATGGGTTGAAGTCAGCAAGTGGTCGGTTTTTCCCTTGGAGTCAGGAAATGATGTCATAAATCAAACATGTGTAAATGGTAAAAGTATTTTCCCAAAAGGTCGGGTCCTATCAAAAGGGGGGATTTCACCTGCCAAAGGCCAAAGCAAGTTGTTGGAGTAAGGGTCGTGTCGAAAGATATAAAAAATATCATCATCTCATTATGAAGTCAGAATGAATAAGAAATCACGACACTCATATCATGTATACTCTGCAGCTCTTATCATCTGTACTTCACACCCTCCGAAGTGTGCCCATCGCACGAGTGTGTTGCACAAATCTTCAGCCTGTTTCAGATTTCCCGTCACCATGGATTCTATGTCCTCTGTCATGATTCCATCCCTCACCTATTCAGTTAAAAATGCTATGTCGTCCTGCATGTTTTACCATTCGAGTTTACGAGTTAGCTGTGATTTTCTTGCAAGCCCTGATTTTTCTCGCTGCGAGAAATCCGATTTCCATCATCTATGCCGCAAGCCAGGTCAATCATGATTGTCACATTTTATCCATTTTAAATCATGGTTTGGATCTTGTCAGAGTTGGTCACAATTTAGTCTATCAGACGACAAGTTATCCATTTTTCGCACGAAGAGGGTGTCATCTTCGCTACCGTGCAAAGAGCAAACAAACATTGCACCATGACGACATCTCAAAACATAAGAAAATGAGCACAGAGTGGAGGAACTGTAAGGTACGGACCTCAAGAATTAGCGTTGTTAAATGAAGATTCGAATGTTAAAGAATCTTTCGAACAGGCTGGATGCTTGCCCTATTGCAAGAAAATCCAAGGATACAATGTGAAACTAGCGGAACAGTTCGCGCTTAGATTTAACGGGTTCTGCGTAGTTATTGCAGGAATCAATTTCCGAGTGACGGAGGAAAATTTGTCAGCCACGACAGAGATCCCTCTGCATGGTGAAAAGTGGTCCACAGGAATGCATTTGGACCTGCTATGCTACAGGGAATTCATTAAAGCAGACAACCTAAATGGGAAAATCAAAACGTGTGTTCCGAGTCGGTATTTACGGAAACATTTTTAGAAACTCTTGAAGGCGACCAAAAATTATTTCACCTGTGAAAGAAGGTCTGACAGAACACACCCACATCACATTAGATTGCTGATGCATTTCATAGGAAAGAGGCTGTTAAACCTGCTTTTCTTCTTACACCAAAGTCTAGGAAGAATATAATGTCCCTTTCCAAATAGGAGCTCCAGAGAGGAGGATTAATGGTCTAAACTGCCCCGTTAGACTATAGACAGGGCTAGAAAAGGGGTAAACATGGTTACTAGAGGTCACTCCAGTCAAAGGTGTTATGTTTAGAAAGTGACATTGAGCTAAAAGTGGTTAAAAGCGCTTTTAAGCCATTATGAGCTAAAAATAGAACAAACGAGCTAAATTTGGAAGTCAACAATGAATTAGGGTTTCAACAGTGAATTAGGGTTTAGAAAATCTATAAGAGAAGGGTCAACGACCTAATTCATCATTATGCAGATTATGACTTGTCATTGAGGAGAGAGGCGCATGTCAGGAGAGATAGTTCAATGGATTCCAGGAGGAAGACACTAGTTGGTTGATTTTGGTGTTGAGAGACACACCCTAGTCACCAAGAAGATCACACAGGTCTTCCATCATTCTTCAGCAGCAGTTACATAGGGTCCAACAACAATGGAACACTTATCCAGGGTGAGGGCACAACTCCTGAGGAGGTTCAGTGGATCGACTTGTCCCATCCAAGGAGAGTTCATAGATTCCCTTCCGACCCAGTTGAGAGGAAGGCAAGGCGTATCTTTCTCCTTGTTCCTCGTCATATTACGACAAAGGAATCATCTGGGGTGCATTTTCCAGAGTTGGGAGTGCAACACTTTTGGAAGACACATTCGGGGTTCCCGAGCGATCATCAGATCAGATCCAGGGAAACCATTCCGACCCATTTCCCAGTAGGCCAAGGCGATCATTTTGAGATATATCTCAGCCGATTCCGATAGTGGAATCACTAGGGCGCATTTTTCCAGTGAGAGGGGGGCGCATTCCCCCAGGGGGATCCATCCGGGGTCCAGACACACCAGCAGAGGGGACGATCAATCATCAGGACTAAGAGATAGAGCAGGGAGCACCATTTGGGATAGTTTCCAGGCCATTCCGAGAAGTTTAGCCACCAGGGTGAACTTTCCAGACTTTCAACAGTTACCGTGCGAGCTGCCACAGTTCCAGCTCATCCATTGACCCCACAATACTCTATTATCAGGTATTATCTTTTAGTTTTCTTATTGTATTCTAGCTAAGATCCTTTTATAATTTGATCTAGCCGAGTGACTCATCTTATTCATCCGCATTCGACATTTGTACTCTACAAAGATATCATAATATAAACTTTGCAATATTTTTTTCATTTGTTATTTGTATGATCATTTATATGTTATAAACCATCGATCCTACACATACATTAGCAACATTTTCTAGACTAGCCAAGTCAGGAATATTATAGTGGTATCATATCTTTAGTCTTTCTATCCTGTGACTAAAGACAATGAGTGCAGCAGAAGACCCAGAGGGTCGTGAGCACATAGGTGACGAATATGTCACTTACAACATGCACAAGGAAAGAAGGTCTAGGCCTGACTTTACTCCTTTCCCGCCTAGCTCAGAGGAAGAGGAAGAGGCACATAGGGAAGCAGAGAGAAGGGAAGAGTGTGAGGTTGAGCGCGTGGCATAGAGGATGCTAGGTGATAGATATGAGCGACCATAGGGCAGTGGTAAGGCCCTCATGGAGCCAAAGGCAGCCTTCATGCAGGTTATCAACGATATGGTAGCTAGTCAGTGGGCCATGACCCAGTCCTTGGCACAGATGGCTGATAGATTGGCTATAGTGGGCATCCCGGGCACACAAGCCCCACATGCAACACAGGGGAACTCGGGGGTAGGTAGTAGACCCCAATCTCCTACTCGCATATACACCTCTTCGATTAGGATTCCCATACCTTTGTTTCCCAGTTTCTAGAGGACACCCCCAGTAGCAGCACAAATACCGATAGCATAGAGGCCGCCCACTCATGCAGAGGACATTTCATAGTACAGGAGGGAGTATGCAACATTGGGCCATGACTTCCATCAGGACATGACCGTAGTCGAGTAATGTGGGATTAGATTCAGGAATCGCCCCAAAGAGCCACATAGAGAGGGACCGCAATAACAACAAGGGCATAACATTGATTTCATTCGGAAATTTGGTAAACTCACCATACCTTCTTTCGACGGATCGTCCAAATGCATCACCAGAGCTTGGGTACAAAATCTAGACACATACTACAAGCTCAACCAAATGACCGAGACAAAGGTCATTAGTTTCTCCACCTTACACTTGGAGGGTGAGGCACACGAGTGGTGGCATAATGGATTGGTGACATTGGGTCACAATCACATCACCTCCTATAGGGAGTTCACAGAGAGACTCATGGATAGGTTTGACAAGAGGGATCCCGAGATCCACTTCAGGGATCTAGCCCAGTTGAGACAAACTGGCACAACAAAGTCATTCATCACGGAGTTTCAACGGGTAGCCATGGAAGTGACAGATATATCAGAGCCCGGGCTAATCATTCTATTCACTGAGGCTTTGAGAGGATGGGTGAAGGCATACAGGCTGTCCACCTTGCAGGATGCCATCCTACACACTCGAGATTTGGCAGAGTCAGTGCCAAAGACTAAACCCTTTTCCAAACCCTTCATACCCCAGAAGGATCGAGACATGAATCCATTCCAGAGAGAATGGAAGGGAAAGGAGAAGCTGGATGATGAGACGAGGCAAGATCTTATGAGGAAGAAGATTTGCTTCAACTGCAGAGACCCTTGGGTCCCAGGCCACAGGTGCATGGGCAAGGGAGAGATTCATTATATTGAGGTGGAAGCAAACAATGTGGACAGTGAGGAGGAGGAGCAGGACGGTGGATCCACTATCTCAGAGGAGGAGTCAGCACAGGCAGAGAAGCAACCTCCCCGTAGACCACCGACACCGGTAGGAGCCCACCCTCTGGTAGTTCCACAACCACATGAGGAGGCTAATAAATGAAAACCAACAAAGGGAGGAGTCATAGCGACCCTTTCTGGTGTTCCCAGGTATGATACCCTTCGAATCAGAGGGACTATTCAGGGGAAACGTGAAATCACCCTGATAGATGGTGGGGCCACCCACAACTTCATTGATGCGTCATTGGTATCGAGACATGAACTTCAGACAAAGGATTTTGAGGGGTTTGATGTTGCAGTAGCAGATGGCCACACAGTGGAGTGTCTAGACAGAGTTCCAGACTTGGAGATAAAGTTAGGCAATTACACAGTGAGAGACACATTTTAGGTGGTTGAACTATCTGACATAGATGTGGTGTTGGGAGTCCAGTGGATGATCACCTTGGGAAAAATAACCACCAATTACCAAACCTTGGAGATGGGGTTCAGAGACAGTGACAGGAAGAAGGTTTTTCTTAGAGGTATGTCGACAGAAGCACCCAGGACAGTTTCAACCAAGAGGATGGAGACGATATTCAAGCATGGGGAGGTAGCATATGTCGTAGTGTGCTTGATCACTGTGCGAAAGGATTCCGAGGGTCGACAACAATATCATACAGAGATCATGAATTTGTTGGGACGACATCAACAGGTTTTTGGGTTGATTCCACCAGGGAGACCACCTGACAGGGGGTTTGAGCACACCATTGAGTTGGAGGAGGGGGCCAAAACTATGATCACACCCCCCTATCGTCATCCTAGGAGGTTCAAAGATGATATAGATAAAACAATCAAGGAATTGCTAGCGATGGGACACATCAAACCGAGTAGCAACCCATTCACCTCTTTGGTTGTCTTAGTTCTGAAGAAGGTTGGTACCATGAGGATGTGCATTGATTACCAGGCCTTGAACAAAAAATCCATCAAGAACCGATATCCTATCCCGCACATTGACGAATTGATGGATGAATTGCATGGGGCAATTTTCTTCTCAAAGATTGATCTACGCTCTAGGTATCATCAGATCAACATCCGAGAGTAGGACATAAATAAGATGACATTTTGATGTCACTTTGGACATTTCAAGTTCCTGGTTATGCCATTTGAGCTAACCAATTCATCCGCCACATTCCATTCTTGCATGAACCAGATATTCAGAGATTAGTTGAGAAAATCAGTCTTGGTTTTCTTCGATGACATCTTGGTCTACAACAAGACATGGCAAGAGCACATGAGGCACCTGGAGGAGGTATTGAGCATCATGGAGGCGCATACATTATATGCCAAAGAGTCCAAGTGTGAGTTTGGTATGACATAGATTATTTACTTGGGCCACATCATCAGTGCATAGGGGATACAGGTGCACCAGGAGAAGATCAGGGCCATTCTGGATTGGCCAACACCTAGGAGCGTGATAGAGTTGAGGAGTTTCTTGGGGATGTGCAACTATTACAGGTGGTTCGTTCGGGGTTTTTCTCAGCTTGGAGCACCGCTGACGGATATTACCAAGCATGGGGCTTTCATCTAGACCGAGGAATCACATAAATCCTTTGATCACATGAAGGAAGTCATGGGCACTTGTCTAGTGTTGGCATTACCAGACTTCACCTTGCCATTTGTACTAGAGTGTGACGCATCCGATGAGGGTATCGGGGCCGTTTTGATGCAGGGAGGACACCCCATTGTATTCGAGAGAAGGAAGCTCAGTCATCCCAAGAGTTTGTACTCCATTTATGACAAGGAAATGCTAGAAATCATGCATGCCTTGACCAAATTCAGGAAATATTTGGTGGGCAACAAATTCGTGGTCAAGATAGATCACAACAGCTTGAAGCATTTCCTTGAGTAGAAGGACCTTAGTGAGCACCAACAGAAATGGGTGACGAAGGTACATGCATTCGACTTCGACATAGAGTATGTCAAGGGGAAGAAGAACATTGTGGCCTATGCACTATCGAGGAGACCTGTGGCATGTTTTTTGATGGAGATTTCAACACATTGAAAATCCCACTTGTTAGTGGAATATTCCAAGAACAAGTTCACTTGTGATATTATGGATGGGAAGATACATGATGACATGTATAGGGTCATTGACGATGTCATATTTTATAAGGATAGAGTCTGCTTGGTGCCAGATTCGGGGCTCAAGAAGTAGATCCTCACAACACTTCATGATTCACCACTAGCAGGCCATCGGGGGTTTTTCAAAACCTACAGATAGACCAGGGAGAGGTTCTCATGGAAGGGCCTCAAACAAGATGTTATGAGACACGTCAGTGAGTGTGTGACTTGCCAACAGAACAAGTTAGAGCATGCTCTTCTAGCAGGGCTACTTCAGCCACTCCCCATTCCACAGTAGAAATGGGAGAGTATATTGATGGACTTCATCATAGACCTACCCAAGGTCCAGGGTAAGGACTATATCTATGTAGTGGTCGACAAATTGACCAAGTTTTCTCACTTATATGCCATACTGACAGAGTAAAATGAAGTTCAGGTAGCTGATCTATTCTTCAAGGAGGTCTTCAGACTTCAGAGGTTACCGAGGAACATCGTTAGTGACAGGGACATTCGGTTCATAGGGAAATTCTGGAGAGAGTTGTTTCAGTTGATGGGGACAGAGATGACGCCCAACACCAACTATCGCCCTCAGACATATGGGAAGATCGAAATTGTCAACAAGTGCGTTGAAGGATATTTGAGGAACTATGTAGGTGGACAACAAAGAACATGGGTAAAGTGGCTACATTTAGGAGAGCATTGCTACAACACCACTTTCCACATGTCCATTGGTATGACACCCTTCCGAGCATTGTATGGATATGATGCTCCCACTTTGGTAGACTTGGTTTTCGAGGAGAGAAGAGCTCCCAAGGCCATTGATTGGATCATAGAGAGTCAGGAGATTCTCAAGTTGTTGAAAGAGAACCTGCAGATGACACAAAACCGACAGAAGATGAGTGTAGACAGGAACATGATAGAGCACAACTTTGACGTTGGGGATTTGGTTTTCTTGAGACTCCAACCTTACAGACAATCATCTCTGAATAAGAGTGGGGCCGAGAAGCTCAAGCCCAGATTTTATGGGCCTTACAGGATCATGCGCCGAGTAGGCCAAGTTTCTTATGAGCTAGAGCTTCCAGAGGGGATCAAGATTCATAACGTGTTCCACGTATCTTGCCCCAAAAATATAGTGGGGCAATTCATTAGCACATCATAGGAGCTTCCCCCATTGGATGAGGAGGGACAATTGGAGTTGGTTCCAAAGGAGGTTTTGGAGTTCCGGGAGAGGAAACTGAGGAGCAGGGTCATCAAAGAGTGTTTAATCAGATGGACATGGCTTCTAGTAGAGGATGCTACTTGGGAGAGAGAGCATGTGTTGCAGTACCATGGATTGGTATTGCTTGAGGACAAGAAATTTCGGGAAGGGAGGACTGCAATGTCCATTTCCAAATAGGATCTCCAGAGAGGAGGCTTAATGATCTAAACCACCTCGTTAGACTATAGCCAGGGCCAAAAAAGGGGTAAACATGGTTACTAGAGGTCACTCCAGTCAAAGGTGTTATGTTCGGAAAGTGACATTGAGCTAAAAGTGGTTAAAAGCGCTTTTAAGCCATTATGAGCTAAAAATAGAACATACGAGCTAAATTTGGAAGTCAACAACAAATTAGGGTTTCAACAGTGAATTAGGGTTTAGAAAAGCTATAAGAGAAGGGTCAATGACCTAATTCATCATTATGCAGATTATGACTTGTCATTGAGGAGAGAGGCACATCTCAGAAGAGATAGTTCAGTGGATTCCAGGAGGAAGACACCGGTTCGATGATTTCGGTGATGAGAGACACACCCTAGTCATCGGGAAGATCACACAGGTCTTCCATCATTCTCTAGCAACAATTACACATGGTCCAACAAAAAGGGCACACTTATCCAGGGTGAGGGCGAAAATCCTGAGGAGGTTCAGGGGATCAACTTTTCCCATACAGGGAGAGTTCATAGATTTCCCCCTGACCCAGTTGAGAAGAAGGCAAGGCACATCTTTCTCCTTGCATCAACATAGTTGCATAGACTCCATACTTCTCTCCATCTTGAATAAGCTCTCTTGCCCAAGCAAGCTTTCTTTTATGGGAGAAGGTCATTTGAGGAGGTTCTTGAACTTCTATTATATCATGGTCTTCAAGAGTTTCCTCATCAGGGGAAGTTACGACTTCCCTCACTGGTTCTGCAGCTCTGGGAACTTCCCTCACGGATTCTGTAATCCTAGGAATTGCTGATTCCTCTTCATACACTTCTTCAAGCTGGCATCTTCTTGATTTCTTAACTACTTCTTCTTCATCAAAGGTCACGTCCCTGCTGATCTCAATGTGGCGGTGACCTAGTATATAGATTCTGAAGGCCTTGGAGACCTCACAATATCCCACAAATATTCCCTTCTTTCCAGAGGGTTCCAGCTTGTTTCTCTTCTCTTTCAGAATGTGTATTAAGACTGGGCAGCCAAATATTTTGAGATGGATTACCTCTGGTTTCTTTCCGGTAAACATCTCTTCCGAGGTCTTGAACCCAAGTGCGCTATGGGATAATCAGTTCTTCACATAAACAACTGCCATTGCTGCTTCTTCCCATAAGCACATAGGAAGATCTTGATCATGGATCATAGTCTTCACAACTTCCATGATTGTTCTGTTCTTCCTTTCAGCTACACCGTTTTGTTGAGGATTATAGGGAGTAGTGAGTTCCCTCTTGATCCCAACATCTCTGCAGAAGTTCACGAACTCTTTTGAGGTATATTCTCCTCCATTATCTGACCTG
>SNQJ01S0035440.1:15429-26236 GCA_010110895.2 Picea sitchensis | reverse complement strand
GGATTTGTTTGATGGTTGAGGCTCTCTATGAGTCTCCCTTTTGAGGTAGGGTTTCTTCCTTCCTCCTTTGGTGTAGGTGGCTAGGGCTTGATCGTCATCCCTAGCTAGTAGCGCTTCACTATTCACTACTCTTGTTTCTTCTTGGATGCATTCTTCCCATAGGCTGTCGAACTTCATTTTCTCCTTTCTGGCACATATCGTCTGGATGAAGGCATCCCAAGGTCTTGTAAGACCATTTAGTGCCGTCATTATGAGTTCATCTTCATCTATGGTATCTCCAATAGCTTGTAGCTGTTCTTTGAATTCCGAGATTATGGAGAAGTATTCCTGAATCATTTGTCCTTTCTGCATCCTTGTATTCTTCAGTTGAGTTCTAAGATTCATCTTCTGGTTTATGTTCTTTCCTTCATATAGTCTGGTCAAGGCATCGAACATTTCTTTCGGGGTCTTCTTGGATGACACATAAGGGATTAGATGGTCCTTGATTGAATCTGCAATGATTCTTTTATCCCTTATTGTGTCCTTTTGATGCTTTGCCTTTTCTACAACATCTTCGGGTTCCGATAATTCTTCCTTGACGAATCTTGCTAGATCATTCTCTTCAAGAATGAGGCCAATCCTATACTTCCAAGCACGAAATTTTTCCACTCCTTCTAACTTGTCAACAAGCTTAATGCTTGTAGACATCTTTATCTGGAGCTAGGAAAATGACTGAAAAATGAAAGTGCTCAGAATCAAAATTTGAACTTACCAGGAGATGCGCTTGGCTGAGGCGAGCTACCTAGTGTGTTTGGATCTGAGAAAATCCAAATTTTTCCCCTTCAAATATGATCTGTGGATTTCTGGAATGGTGCTTCTGGTACTTCTGGTACTCTGGTAATTCTGGTACTTTTGTGAAACTAGGGTTTCACTTTCTGGGAGATCCAACCACTGAAAAGGTGCACTGAAGGTGCCAAAATGATCCTTGGGGGAGGGCACAAATTTCTCGGTGGTTTTGAAGCTGAAAAGCTTCACTTTTGAAAAACCCTAATCTGCAGGTATTGTAACAATGACGTTTTCCCTCTTGCGAAGTATGATTCCTTCAGGTTGGCTCTGATACCATGCTAATGTTTATGCCATTATTATAGTTCTTTGCATTTCAATAGATAATAGCAACATAAGAACAAGATCATTGAGAAATACACATTCACAAGAGACATAGCATTTATCCTGGGAAACCCTCTAGGGGAAGAAAACCCAACAAAACTTCCTTAATATAAATAGCCAATACAATGCCAAGAGATCTTATGCTAAAACAAAAATTCCTCTCCCAAGATATGTACCACTCTCTCTCTCCTTTCCCGGTAACAGATTAGAACTTGTATCTCAAACTGAGCAAGTGAGTTGTGATCAAATGAGGCGCTAGCCTCCTTTATTTATACAAGTTCTGGCACGTGTGAAGTGTCTCTTCATTGGCAGGGATGACTTTTCAATCTGGGTGGGTAAACCCACCTTTATTATATTTCTGGGTCACTTAATTAACTGCTGGGGCCGACTTCTTATTCTGCCTATTATAATTGTCTGTTGACCAATCTGCAAAAGGGGATTTGGTCCTATTACAATATCCGACATGATCAATCCACAATGGGGATTGATCCTATGAATAAAATATCAATAATAATAAAAATACTCTTTGCAGTTACATTATTTCAACAGGGAGTGCATCGGGCTACTGGATCAATATGTCTCATCATAGTTCACTCCCTCTACTTGTGAGAATCCTCTGACTACAAGTCTCGTTTTGTATTTCTCGACACTTCCATGAGCTGCATGTTTTTCTGCCTATTGCAGAGTTTGTCAAGCCCATACATGCCTTTTATGGCCTACTGTAAAGTCCCTGGGAATATCAACTGGAACAATTGGATCAATTGTATCAATGGATGTCTCCCTATGAACTGTTGAGGGGGATAAGGTATTTGTCTTTTCCTTCTTCTCAAATAGTTTTGACTCCCTTTGAAGTCTTGAAGGAAAAACATCTTCCTTTGTTGTTAACCTGCCCGGAACAATGAAAAAAATGAAAGGAAACAAGACAAGAATATCTCCTAGAGGAGATTCATGAGTGCATCTCTAGAATCAAAACAATTTAAGGATTGTTGTCACAACTACAAAACCTACTTGTAATGTAGAATGATAATTAAAACAATCAAACCTGAAGTCTTCACTTCCAGTGTGTTGTTCTTCTGAATGCACTGCGACCTCTCTGGGTCCATGATTTCACCAAGGGTTCCTTCCTCCTGTAAGTACCCTTATGACAATGATGCAAATAATATATATACAAGTGCATCCCTGAGAGTGTACACCAATGGAGTTTTTGCTTGGTTTTCGTAGATTAGAAGGTGCATTGTATTGTTGTAGCTTCCTGTGGCCACCAACCACTACTATACTCTATAACCAGACTTGTTTGCTTATGTAGCCACCTTGTACCATACAAGTTTCTAATGAAGTCTGCATCAACCTTGTAGCTTCTATAGCTAGGGTGGCCTTGTACTTTGGTCTTGTAGCAACTTTCCGATGCATGTAATTCTCAAGATAGGTCTGTAAAATGTTTACACACTTTTGTAACTTGTGCCAAACTTGGCCTTAGAACAAGCTTTAAACTAGACCCTACTCTCTCATAATTTCAACCTTTAAATCTGCTTCAAAGCACTTTGATGATAAGGCAGGAAAACTGATATTTAAAGTCAATGCACAAATGATCACCATCCTAGCTTCTATCAACAACAACATTTGTTGTAGTGTTTTAACTGTCAAGTAATGAGAAAGGACTTTATGTTGCTTGGGATTTTCACTGAGATAACCCCATTTTGCTAGAAACATAACTGAGAACATATTTGTTCCAAGCATTGACGACAAATGTGAAGGATGTGGAGATGGTTGCTTCTTGTTTGGAAAGAATGAGAAGCCATAACCTGATACAATAATTGAAGCTTCAATCTGAGTTTGTTGTTTTAGAAGTTTTGCGGTGATGACAATCTAAGAATAGACTTTGAGCTAGCAAGCCGAGCCTCTCCTAGGATGTGACTATTCTTCTTTTACCAGGTCGAGCCACCAAGAAACATGTGGCTTCCCTCTCAGCTTGTAAGCAAGGGTCGATCATGTTCTTTTAGGCCTGCGACCAGCTTCAGGATTTTTCCATAGAAAATTTTGAAAGGGGTCTGACCCTTTCCTTCACCACAAAAACTTAGAAAGGGGTCCGACCCTTTCCTTCTAGGCTGCAACAACCTTAGAGGCCTGCGGCCAGCCTTTTTCCTTACCACAGAAAACTAAGGGAGGTCCGACCTCAACCTTTACCACTAAAGGAGAGGTCCGACCCTTGTTTCTTTATGCCAACAGTAAGTTCTTCTCCCATGACTGGCTTCCTTTATTTGCCGTGGGGTCTGACCACTTTTCTTTGCAATAGAAACAAGGTTTTGGTAGTATTTTAGGTGACCACGGTCTTCTTTCATCCTTGAGCAAGTGGTATTCTTCAAGACCTGCTCTGATACCATGTTGGATTTTCAATGAGCTATGGCTCATGCATTTAATTCAATTTTTTGTTTAGCTTTTAACTTGAACCATAACTATTGTAGCAAACCAAGATCACAAGAAGAATAACCATGCACAAGAACACACGAAGTATCCTGGGAAACCCTTCTCAACAAGGGAAGAAAACCCAACCAATCCTTTGCTATATTCTTCAAGAGAAAGACCTTCCACACCATCACCAAACTTAGCACACAAGAGGGTGTTGTAATTCTCATAATTTCAAACCACAACTTCTGAAATTATGAAATCACACAATGTTGAGTGTGTTTCCTCAATGGGGATTCACCTTTATTTATATAAGACTTGTCACATTAAATGATGTGTCTATTGGCACAATAGGGCCGACCTCAATAACTCAAAATATAATTAATAATTACCATATTAATTATCTTTTACATTAAGGTGGGGCCGACCTGTACCCTTTACATAACAAATAGGGTTACATGTAAGTCTAAATCTTGAACAATATAGAAAGGGATCTCATACACCCAGTGCTCAACCACTAGGGGCACATCCATAGGGATGCCCACATCTCTATCTCACTGCGTCTCACAGGAGAACCACACTCACTAGTGCTCAATGACTAGGATCACGTTCACATGTGCTCATCCACAGGCACGTCCAACTCAACATATATTCTTTCCCACTGCATTACACATGAGAGTCATATGGAGTTCATCATCTCAACTCTCTGCTCAGAGGAAGCTAATACATCGTTTCACCTTTGTCTCAGAACGATGCACCCATCTCATGGAAATTCACACGTTCACCTGTGCTCAACCACAAGCATGTCTAACTCAACATATCTTCTTTCTCCCTACATTACACAGGAGAATCATCTGGAGTTCATCTCAACTCTTTGTAAGGAGGAGGCCAACACAACATTCTAGTTCTGTCTCAGATAGGAACCACACACCCAACTCAGGGGCTCTCTCTCAGGTTTGTGTCATGGAGGATGTCTCACGCAACTATAATCATCAACACATTTGTGTTATCTTCCACTGATGATGATCCCAAGTCAAACAAGGAGGTAGTTGGCTCGACAGAGGGTAAACTATAGAAGGAGGCCATGGTCGAAGAAATGGAATCCTTGCACAAGAATGAGACATGGGATTTGGTCGAGCTACCTAATGAAAATAAACCCGTTGATAGAAAGTGAGTGTTCAAGAAAAATTTGAACGCAACAGGTCAAGTCGAGAAGTTCAAAGCTCGACTGGTAGAAAAAGGGTATTCCTAAGTCAAGGGAGTCGACTTTGGTGAGATTATCTCTCTTGTTGCAAAATTAACTTCCATTAGAGTACTCATGTATCTGGATGCATCATTTGATCTTGAGAAAGAGAAAATGGATGTGAAGATAACGTTTCTACACGAAGACCTGGAAGAAGAAATCTACATGAAAAAAAATGAAGGATTTGCAGTAAAGGGAAAGACAGAGCTAGTGTGCAAGTTGAAAAGATCCCTTTATGGTCTAAAGCAAACACCAAGGATGTGGTACCAAAAATTTGACACATACATCCTTAGTTTGGGATTTGTGAGAAGCAAAGATGATCATTGTGTATATTCTAAAGAAGAAGACAGTCATTTAATATATGTATCTTTGTATGTCGATGACATGTTGTTGGTCAGAAAGAACATGAATGCTATAAAGGAGGTGAAAATGCAACTATCCTCCAAGCCCGACATGAAGGATCTCGGTGTTGCAAACTTCATTCTAAGAATGAGGATCAAGAGAGATTGGACAATTAGAAAACTTTGGTTAAATCAGAGAAAGTATATTGAAACAATCTTGATGCATTTCAACATGCATGATTGCAAACCGATCAAGGTACCAATTCTCATGGGGGCGAATAACTGCTGAACAATGTCCAAATACACAGGAATAAATAGAGGACATGACATGTGTTCCCTATGCTAGTGACATTGTTAGTATGATGTATGCAATGGTTTGCACTCAACCATATATTGTTCATGCTATGGGAGTATTGAACATGTACATGTTGACACATGGGAAAGAGCATTGCTCAAGAGAGTGTTGAAGTAATTGTGTGGCACAACCGAATACACGATTTGTTACTAAGGGAAACCTACAACTGGCATGAAAGTGAATGCACATGGCTTTGTTGACGTCATCTGGGGCGCTAAAGATCTTGATCGAAGAAAGTTGACCAATGGATATGTGTTCA
This sequence comes from Picea sitchensis, assembly GCA_010110895.2. Classification (NCBI taxonomy): domain Eukaryota; kingdom Viridiplantae; phylum Streptophyta; class Pinopsida; order Pinales; family Pinaceae; genus Picea; species Picea sitchensis. Next base: position 20,489 of record SNQJ01S0035440.1, on the reverse strand, counting down.
AGATGTTCGGTGGAGAAATAAGTTGTATGAGTAAGAGATAAGTGGTTGTAACCTTGCCAACAACAGAAGTTGAATAGATGGCAACCATTCATGCAAGCAAAGAAGCTATATCATTGCATAAACTGTGTTCAAGGATTGGGTTTGAGCAACAAGCTACGAAGATAAATTGTGACAATCAAAGTGTAATTTCCTTGGAAAAGAACCCAACTAACCATTCCAGGACAAAGCATATTGATGTACAATACCATTTCATGAGAGACATGGTGGAAAGCAAGAAGGTGTTGCTAGAGAAGGTAAACACTTTGGAAAACATAACAGACTCTTTGACCAAGTCTGTGAGTGCTATGAAGTTCTCTTGGTGTAAAGAGGCAATGAGCATTGCTACCTTGGGTCAGTGAATGCAAGTTCAGGTTCTCCTGTTTATGCAAAGAAGACAACAAGTGAGAGAATGTTGGGTTGTTATATTCTTTGTAGTGAAAATAGAGTCAATCGACTCGCTAGTCGAGGTGGATCATTTGGGTGAATGTTCAACTGGACGGTAAGGTCAAGTCAATAGTCAATAGTCGAAGTCGACAGGCAGGTTGAAGTCAGCTGATTGGAGATCGACAACAACACATCCGACTAGAGGTTCACTGGTTCGTAGCCGAATGGTGGTCGACTGTAACAAAATACTGAGATTCACGGGATTGCAGCCAATCCTTTGTATGGATCTGTAACTATTTTTGGGTGCCATGAATTAGGGTTTTGAATGCAGTAGAGCCTATAAATATGGCATCATGCAATATTGAAAAAGGTTAACTCTTAGTGATTCATGCAATATTGAAAAATGTTAACTCTTAGTGATTTGAAACTCTCAAACGAGAGGTATGTTATGATCATGTAGATGTAAGCCGAATTGGCTACAAGGTTGTTCCTGTGTAAAAGAAAGAGTAGGATGACGATTGTGTCTTAGGTGTAGACCAAGGTTAGTTATGCAACTCTTTATTTAATAAATGAATAATACAACAAGGAGTGAGATTCGCTTAAGGAATGTTGGTTTCCCGATTAAGGGTTTCTAGGGTAAAATCTCTGTGTACTGTGTGATTGTCATTGATTATTTATGTTTAATTCTATCTTCTCTTTCTTAGTTGGTGTAGTGTGAGTGCTATTTTTCTCTACAATTAGTAACCTTCCAAGAGCTTTGATAAGAAGAGTTGGTTCAAGAAAAATCCAAGAGAATGCTCAACCAACACTAGAGAAACAACATCACACTTAAATGCATTCATAAACAAAACCCCAAGATGACAATAAACCACCTTTAAAAGAAGTGGGACAAACCTAACACTACACGTGGATGGGGTTTTTGTAGCACTTTCATCTAGTCATCAATATAAGAAGATCAACACTAATAAGTTGACATACATGCTTTCAAGGCCACCCACATCCAATATTACAGCTTTGGAAACTCTTATGCACATTAAGCCTTTTACCTATGATGCATACACAAAAGATGAGGTTTTTAAAGAGATGTTTTAGTAGCTACAGGGCCAAACTCATGTAGAAGAAGGTCAGTAAGGTCGACTATCATCTCCAGAATGGGTTGTTCTGTAGCTATGTGTCCCTAAAGGTGAAAACTTGTAGTTTATCACAAAGACTCACACTTCCAAAGTTGCAGGACATTTTGGTGTTGGGAAGATAGTTGTCAACTTACATAGGTATGTGTATTGGCCCAAAATGCAAGAATATATAGCTCATTGTATTAGATGATGCATACTTTGTTGTACCAACAAGCCTAGTAATAGAAATCAAGTTTTAAACCATCCCTTACGTGTACCCACTTGACCTTGCAAAAGCATTTCAATGGATTTTGTGGGTAGTTTTCCAACAACCAAGAAGGGACATGACTATTTGTTTGTGGTACTTGACAAGTTCAACAAGATGTGCATTCTTATAGCATGTAAAAAGACCATCAAAGGACAAGAAGCAACAAACATGTTCTTTGAATAGGTCTGGGTGCACTTTGGGATACCAAGGAGCATCATCTCAAGCATGGATACTAGATTTCTCAATGCCTTTTGGACAACACTTTGGGAAAATATGGACACCAAGTTGAAAAGATCTACAACATTCCATCGATAAATAGATGGGAAAAGAGAAGCAGTCAAAAAGATGTCGGTTCATTGTTTGATGGGTTACAATCAGAAGCATCCAAAGACCCAAAATGAAAATATGATCTATATTCAACACTCTTATAATAGATCAATCTATACTTCTATTGACAATTCCCCTTTCGAAACTTTCTTTGGGTATTTTTCGCTTTCGCCCTCGCCCTTGGATGTTGTATATGGACAATACGGAGTGAGGGAAGACATCATAGGAGAAGCATTGAAAGAAGAGAAATTTGTTGAAAAGATTAAGCAGATCCATTTGCAAGTACACAAGACATTGAAGAAGCCACAAGAAAGGTACAAGGCCAAACATGATCAACACAAAACTTAGAAGACATTCATGGTGGGAGACAAAGTTTGGTTGCAACTGAACAAAGAAAGGCTATAGGGTCATAGTAACAAGATCAAGGCTCTACGATATGGTTCTTTTGAGGTATTGGAGAAGGTGGGTGATACTGCCTATAGACTCAGTGTACCCCATATATGTTTATTTACTTAGTAGTGAATGTGGAAAAACTGATACTTTACAAGCCTTCCATGTTGGATCAGAAAACTGAGGAGCATGACCTATCTACCATAGAGGACTTAGCACCAAAAGCTCAAGCAGAGTTGGAAAAAAATACAATTTTGCATAAGAAGTCCAGGATTATCAGACATGGGCAACATGACCTTCGGTAGATCGGGTTGAAACATCAACTTACAGGCAAGGCAAAATGGTACTCCAGGGAGTAGAGGAAAATTTTTCATCACCTCATTCAGTAAAAGCTTTTGGGGGTCAAAAATCTCCTTAAACAAGGAGATATGATCAAGAATGGATCATTATATAATTTGTCATCTATCTTGGTACTTTCTAAGAGGAAAAATTGGAGGAATTGGTTTGTAGGCCCCATTTTAGTGGTAGGTTCTAGTGTAGAAATTTGAGGTCTGGAACCTTCTAGAGCCACTTTGAGGCATCAAACAATACTTTTTGGGGTCAAAACTTTGCAAGCATAGCTCCCAACCCATCGATGTTGTTCTACACACAGAGACCTTTCAATGGTGTGAAAATCACCTCATCAGAGTTCTTATGCAGAAGTTATGACTCTCACAAGTCAATTGACCTTGTTGACCACCATGGGACCAAGTGTATGCCACATTAGTTTCCATTACTCACATGTGGGGCTAGTCATGTGTAGATTTTCAAGAAGATTATAAAAGGTCCAAAACCCCAACACTAATTGAGGTTTGAGGTATGCAAAATCCCTAACCCTAAACGTCTATCAAACTATGTTAAATACTGGGCCACTAGGAGGAGAGGGGCTTCCATTCTTTTAACATTGTATTTGTTCCATAATTGAATACAATATCTAGGAATAAAATTTAAGAGCATAACAAAAGAGGAAGAAGGTTCTATAGCATCCATTCAAGCCACATTGTCATAGGCAACTCCATAGTGAGTGCCTATTTTTTCGTATTTGCATTTTCATAACTGAAGAAAAAGAGCAGAGCATAGGCCTCATCTTCTAACTGGGTTTTCTCCCATATTGGGTTTCCCAGGATACATCTTGTGTTCATTTGTGTAGATGGTGTCCTCATTTGTTTGTTCTTTCATTTTTTTATTTCAATTATTTTTAGAAATTTGAGCAATAAGCTAGTGACAATAAATTCGATATCCGAGGAAATACACCTACATAATAAAATATTTTAAAATATTACAAGATATGTTGAGACAAACTGTTCCAATGGAATATCCACAACAATTCACAAATCATGTTATATCATCACAAAACATTTAGTTTATTGAATTATTGCTTTTGGGCACATATTGTGTGTCATCATGTAATCACGTCGTGTCATCTTTGATAAATATACGATTCTAAGTTCCATTAGGGATATTATGTGTCTAAACACAACAATTTTTTTTTGAAAATAAGATCATAGATAAATGATCTATTTTGCTTATAAGTTCATCGCTTTGTGTTATATGATGATAAATATATCGCCTTAAGTCCTCAAAAGATCTTCTTGTGTCATTGTATAATTACACTTACGTTAAATAAGGTTGATTATAGTGATCAATATTAATAAGGATCTAATTACCACATAAAAGTAGAGCTTCACTCTTTGCATAAATAGGATTTTTCTCTCCTCTATTATATTCGATCCAATGTTATTAGAGCCAATCAATCCAAATCAAAACCAATTGGTTTTGAGGGTTTCTAGTTTGAACCGATGATTCAAATTGGTTGCACTAGCTAGAGCCAATTAGTTCAAGACAAATTAGGTCAGTTTAATTGATACAATGATGGATACATAGATTGATGTTGGACCTTCAAGGGCATTGAGTCAGATGCAAAGCATATCAATACAAAGAATGTAGAGGATCTAGAGTTGGATGATTATATAGTTTGAATTAATTGTAGACTATAGTATGATTATTTTTACACTGTAGAGGCCATTTAGAACTTCAATATGTATTGCACTCTATAATATTTTGATATATTCACCCTTGCATGCTATATACATGAGAACTTGCATTTTTTGTTTAATACTTGTGGAGCGACATACATAAAAAAGGGAGAAAATATTATCCCTTTTCTTTCCCATAGCTCAAGCAAGTTATCTTAACGAGCAAAGCTAATATAAGTGACCTTGCCTTTATGCTCATGTCAACTTCTCCCTCACCATCGATTCTTGAGGGGAAGAAAGAAAGGGCCAGGATCTTACTATAACACCAACATAAGACATTTTTATTTCTTCCCCTCAAAGACTTTAGGTTAAGGCCCAAAATTCTCTGCCCTCTAGAGGCCCATCTCCAAAATGTGTATTTCCTTGATCTCCTTTTGTTATTCGAGTGGCTTCGCTCCTAACCCTTCCAAGGTCAAGTGAGTGATAATTCCCTTGGCCTAGAAACTTTCTTCATGATATATATAT
>SNQJ01S0035439.1:36643-55335 GCA_010110895.2 Picea sitchensis | reverse complement strand
TATATATATATATATATATATATATATACATACCATGTAATTGTATATTAAACCAAATAAACTAATGAATATTCCATGCGGAGGATTGAACTCGGACCTCCGCTAGAATAGCAGGAGGTTCTAACCAATGTACCAACAACCTCATACTTAATGAGATTCTACTATTTTTAGTTTTAGTTGCCATTAAATCCGCGTGGTTAGTTTTAGGACCGGGCCAATTTAATGGACACAGATCCCAACATTTACACACATCCCTATGCACAAATTTCTAGGTGGATGGATACCGAGACAAGCCATGAATTTCGAGATGGTACGAACTATACAAAAGTACATGCAAGTACAAGCTTAATTTTGTGTTGCACCATAAAGTGTGCCAAATAGTACCTTGACAAAATTTCAAGTGCTTTATATCAATTCTATGCGGTTTTTCACAAGGATATTGAATATGAGGTATGTTTTGTGATTTGAGGTCATTTGTAAAACTTTTTTTTCTCAATTTGTCATTAATGGGCATTTAATACATTGTTTTGCGTGAAATTGAGCTAGTTTGGAAATTGGCCGACTTTTATATAGTCAAAAGTTTCATAATTTAGCAAGGATTTCAATGGTGTAGTTATTTTATTATTTCGAGTTATTGAATTTAAGAGGATCCATTGGAATATGTGACTCATTTTAGACGTGTTTTTGATACTTGAGATGGAGAAGGCAATTTTCATTGGATTGTATGGAACTTAAAGATGAAACAAAAGTATGTAATTTGAGTTCTTTTATTTTTTGTTGTGTCATCACATTATCTTTAAGCAAGCTAATCTTTAATTTATGAGTTTTTGGGATCAAGTTAGATACTACATGTATATATGTGAAGTAACAAGTAGTGTAAAATAATTTTCGGATCAATTGGCCCCTTGATTCTCCAAAATACCAATCAGACAACAACCATTAACTGCCTCAATCACTTCCCTGACCTTCCATAACTAGTCACGTGGCTCCATTTAGATCGAGTACTCTAGAAGGTGTGTGTTTATGCTTAGCAAGCATAATTTAGCTTGTTAAACAAGCTTCTTGTTTTCTTCACTAAAACAATTCAACTCCACCTCAACCAACTACTCAATCAATCCCTGATTCATCAATTCCCTCTTGTGTATCATGGACAATACTTTCAAGGTCATTCCTTCTCAATCAACAGTTTGGTGTTTTCATTAATTAAATAAAAAAATGATTACATGCTTCATTAACATAAATATATGAAGTCTTAGTATAATTATAGTCTCGCGGAAAACAAGGTGTTACATTTTCCTCCCCCTTAAAGGAAACACCATCCTTGGTGTTTAAAATACCATGTATATACAATTATATAAAAAAAAATGGGTATGCCAATCTCATGGCATCCTCTGGCTCCCATGTAGCTTCATCTACTCCAAAGTTCTTCCATTGCACCTTGACCTACATAATGGCTCAGTTTTGGAGCATTGTTTCTTTCATGTCTAGGATGAAATAAGGTTTGGCCGAGAATTATCCCTCTCATTCCACCTATATCACAGTCCAATCGATAACATGATTAGAATCATGCACATATTTCTTTAACACAGACACATGGAACACATTATGATCTTTTATAGTAGGGGGTAAAACAAGTATGTATGCCACTGGTCCCATTCTCTCTAGGACTTCAAATGGTCCACAACATCGGGGTGCTAACTTAGGGCACATTCCCATTATCAAGTAACTCCTCTTAGGTTTCACTCAGAGATACACATGATATCCTTCTTTGAACTCTCAGTGAGTCCTCTTTCTTTCTACATAGTTCTTTTGTTTGTCCTGTGATATTTTCATATTTTGTCTAATCTTAACCATGGTCTATTCCATTTATTTTAGCAGTTTTGGTCCAAGTGTGATATTTTCCACTAGACTGTCCCAACTAATTGGAACTCTACACTTTCTTCCATACAGAACCTCAATCAAGCTCATTTTCAACAATTCTTGATAACCATTGTTATAGGAAAATTCTACCATGGGTAGGTACTCTTCCCACTGCTTGGGTGATGCATGACATGCATCCTCAACATATCCGCTAGTACTTTGTTCAATCTTTCGGTCTAACTATATGTTTGAGGATGGTAGGCCATTCTAAATGCCAATTGTGTTTCTAAGCCTGCAAACAAGATTTTCTGAAAAATTGAAGTGAACTTGGCATCTCTATCCGAAATTATGGTCTTGGGAAAACCATGCAATCTGAAAACTTCCTTCATAAAAATTTTAGCAACGTCTATGGATTTGAAATTAAATTTGATGGGGATGAAGCGAGTTTCCTTGCTCAACTTATCCACTATGACCATGATTGCGTCATGTTGCTTGACTGTCTTAGGTAGACCTATAACAAAATCCATGGAAATCGCTTCCCATTTCCACTCTTGAATAGACAAAGGTAACAACAACTCAACATGAATGATCTTACTTTTGTAATATTCCTAAGGGAGGGCCAATCCATGATTTCCTTGATCTTTTTGGGGTGCACTTCCACTCCTTCTGCTGAGATTATGTGGTGTAAATACTGGATTTCTTTTTGGAAGAAATCAAATTTGTTGAACTTAGTGTACAATTGGTTCTCTCTCAACACCTGTAGCACCATCCAAAGATGTTGTAATGTATATTTCCAAATAAGAGCTCCAAAGAGGAGGCTTAATGGTATAAACCGCCTCGTTAGACTATAGCTAGGGCCAGAAAAGGGGTAAATAGGGTTACTAGAGGTCACTCTAGTCAAAGGTGTTATGTTTGGAAAGTGACATTGAGATAAAAGTGGTTAAAATCGCTTTTAAGCCAATATGAGCTAAAAATAGAACAAACGAGATAAAATTAGAAGTCAACAACGAATTAGGGTTTCATCAGTGAATTATTGTTTAGAAAATCTATAAGAGAAGGGCCAACAACCTAATTCATCATTATGTAGATTTTGACTTGTCATTGAGGAGAGAGGCGCATCTCAGGAGAGATAGTTCAGTGGATTCCAGGAGGAAGACACCATTTGGCTGATTTTAGTGTTGAGAGACACACCCTGGTCACTGGGAAGATCACATAGGTCTTCCATCATTCTTCAACAACAGTTACATATGCTCCAGCAACAAGAGCACACTTATCCAGAGTGAGGGTGCAGTGTTTGAGGAGGTTCAGTGGATCGACTTGCCCCATCCAGGGAGATTTCAGAGATTCCCCTTTGACCCAGTTGAGAGGAAGGAAAGGCACATCTTTCACCTAGTTCCTCATCACATTTCAATGAAGGAATCATCTGGGGTGAATTTTCCAGACTTGGGAGTTTGACACTTTTGGTGGACACATTTTGGGTTCCTGAGCGATCATTAGATCAGATCCAAGGAAACCCTTATGACCCATTTCCTAGTAGGCCAACGAGGTCATTTTGAGATACATCCCATCTAATTCCAACGGTGGAACCACTAGGGTGCAATTTTGCTAGTGAGAGAGGGGCACATTCCTCTAGGGGGATCCATTCGGGGTCTAGACACACCAACAAAGGGGTCGGTCAGTCACTAAGACTGAGAGCTAGAGCAGGGAACATCATTTGGGACAGTTTCTAGGCCATTCTGAGAGGTTTAGCCACCACGGAGAACTTTACGGACTTCAACAGTTACCGTGCGAGTTGCCACAATTCCAACTCATCCATTGATCCCGCAATGCTCATCTATTATAGGGTATTATCATTTAATTTTCTTATTGTATTCCGACTAAGATCCTTTTGTCATTTGATCTAGCTGAGTGATTCATTTTATTTATCCACTTTCGACATTTGTACTACACAAAGATATCATAATATAAACTTTGTAGTCTTTTGTCACATTTGTTATTTGTATGCTCATTTATATGTTGTAAACCATTAATCCTACACACACATTAACATCATTTCCTAGACTAGCCAAGTCAAGAACATTACAATGGTATTAGAGATTTAGTCCTGCCATCCTGTGACTAAAGGCGATGAGTGCAGTAGAGGACCTAGGGGGTCGTGAGAACTTAGGTGACGAATATGTCACTTACAACATACGCAAGGAGGGAATACCTAGATCTGATTTCCCCCCTTTTCCTCCCATCTCAGAGGAAGAGGAGGAGGCACATAGGGAATGTAAAGAGAAGGGCAGAATGAGAGGCTGAGCATGAGGTGAAGAGGATGTTAGGAGACAGATATGAGATACCAGAGGCCAGTGGAAAGGCCCCCATGGACCTAGAAGCAACCTTCATGCAAGTACTCGAAAATTTGGTAGTCAATCAATAGGCCATGACTCATTCCTTGGCACAGATGGCCAATTGACTGGTCATAGTGGGCACCTCGGGTGCACAATCCCCACATTCAACACATTCGAACTCAGGGGGAAGCAGTAGACCCTAGTCTCCTACTCACACCTACACCTCTTCGAGTAGGATTCTTAGGCCATTGTTCCCCAGTTTCCATAGGGCACCTTTAGTAGCAGCACAACAACCGATAACATATATGCCACCCACTTAGGTGGAGGACATTGTAGATTATAGGAGGGAGTATGCAACATTTGGCTGAGACTTTCATCAATACATGACCCTGGTCGAGTATTGTGGACTCAGACTAAGGAAATGCCCCAGAGAGCCACATAGAGGAGGATATAACCAGCAACAGGGGAATAATATTTATTTCATCTAGAAAGTTGGTAAAATCACCATACCTTCTTCTGAAGGATCATCCAAATGCACTGCCAGAGCTTTGACACAAAATCTAGACACATACTACAAGCTCAACCAGATGATCGAGACAAAGCCCATCAGTTTCGCTACCCTACACTTGGAGGGTGAGGCACATGAGTGGTGGCATAATGGAATGGTGACATTGGGTCACAATCACATCACCTCCTATAGGGAGTTCACAGTAAGACTCATGGATAGGTTTGACCGGAGGGATCTCGAGATCCACTTCAAAAATCTATTCTAGTTGAGACAAATTGGCACAGTAGAGGCATTCGTCACAGAGTTTCAATGGGTAGTAGTGGCAGTGACAGATATATCAGAGCCTAGGCTGATCATGTTATTCACAGAGGGACTCATAGAGCCCTTGAGAGGATGGGTGAAGTCATATAGGCTTCATACTTTGCAGGATGCCTTCCTACACACTCGATATTTGGCAGACTCCATGCCAAAGACCTAACCCTTTTCCAGACCCTTCGTACCCCAGAAGGATCGTGACAGGAAGCCAGTCCAGAGAGAATGGAAGGGCAAGGAGAAGCTGAATGATGAGATGAGGCAAGAGCTTATGAGGAAGAATATTTGCTTCAACTGCAAAGACCCTTGGGTCCCAGGCCACATGTGCATGGGTAAGGGAGAGATTCATTATATTAAGGTGACGAAAAACTATGTGGACAGTGAGGAGGAGGAGTAGGACAGTGGATCCATTAGCTCAGAGGAGGATCCAACAATGGTAGAGAAGAAACCTCCCCGTAGACCACTGACCTCGGCAGGATCCCACCCTCTGGTAGTTCCACAACCGCTTGAGCAGGCTAATAGACGAAACTAGCAAAGGGAGGAGTCATAGCGATGCTTTCTGGTGTTCCCACATATGATACCCTCCAGATCCGAGGGACTATTAAGGGGAAATGGGCAATCACCCTGATAGATGGTGGGGCCACCCACAACTTCATTTACACTTCATTGGTCTCGAGACGGGCACTTCATACAGAGGAGTTTGAGGGGTTTGATGTTGCAGTAGAAGATTGCCACACAGTGGAGTGTCTAGACATAGTTCCATACTTGGAGATAAAGTTAGGAAACTACACAGTAAGAGACACATTTTATGTGGTTGACCTATCTGACACAGATGTGGTGTTGGGAGTCCAATGGATGATCACCTTGGGAAAAATCACCACCAATTACCAAACCTTGGAGATGGGGTTTAGGGACCATGACAGGAAGAAGGTTGTTCTGAGAGGTATGTTGACAGGAGCACCCATGACAGTTTCAACCAATAGGATGGAGAGGATATTTAGACATGGGGAGGTAGCATATGCCACAGAGTGATTGATCACTATGCAGAAGGATTCTAAGGGTCGATAACAATATCATATAGAGATTAGGAATTTGTTGGGACGACATCAACAAGTTTTTGGGTTGATTCCACCAGGGAGACCACCTGACATGGGGTTTGATCACACCATTGAGTTATAGGAGGGGACCAAACCTATGATCACACCCCCCTATCGTCATCCTAGGAAGTTCAAGGATGAGATAGAGAAAGAAATCAAGGAATTTCTAGTGATTGGACACATTAGACCGAGAAACATCCCATTCTCCTCTTTAGTTGTATTAGTTCTGAAGAAGGATGGCACCATGAGGATGTGCATTTATTACTGGTCCTTGAACAAGAAAACCATCAAGAACCGGTATAATATCCCATGCATTGACGAATTGATGGATGAAATGCATGGGGCAGTTTTGTTCTCAAAGATTGATCTATGTTATGGGTATCATCAGATCAACATCCAAGAGCAGGACATAGAGAAGACGACATTTCAATGTCACTTTGGACATTTCAAGTTCCTGTTTATGCCATTTGGGATAACCAATGCACCTACTACATTCCAGTCTTGCATGAACCACATATTCAGGGATCAGTTGAGGAAATCAGTCTTGGTTTTCTTCAATGACATCTTGGTCTACATCAAGAAATGGCAGGAGCATATGAGGCACCTAGATGAGGTATTGAGCATCATGGAGGTGCAATCATTATATGCCAAAGAGTCCAAGTGTGAGTTCGGTATGACAAAGATACTTTACTTGGGCCACATCATTAGTGCACAGGGGGTACAGGTGCACCAGGAGAAGATCAGGGCCATTCTGGATTGGCCAACACCCAGGACCGTGACAGAGTTGAGGAGATTCTTTGGCTTGTGCAGCTATTACAGGTGGTTTGTCCAGGGTTTCTCTCATCTTGGAGCACCATTGACGGATCTTACCAAGCATGGGGCTTTCATATGGACCGAGGAGTCACATAAAGCCTTTGATCACATGAAGGAAGTAATGGACACTTGTCCAGTGTTGGCATTACCAGACTTCACCTTGCTAGTTGTAATGGAGTGTGACGCATCCGACGAGAATATCAAGGAAGTTTTGATGTAGGGAGGACACCCCACTGTATTCAATATCAGGAAGCTCAGTCATCTAGAGAGTTTGTACTCCATTTATGACAAGGAAATGCTGGCAATCATGCATGCCTTGACCAAATTCAGACAATATTTGGTGGGCAACAAATTCGTGGTCAAGACAGATCACAATAGCTTGAAGTATTTCCTTGAGCAGAAGGACCTCAATGAGTGCTAGCAGAAATGGGTGATGAAGGTACATGCATTCGACTTCGACATAGAATATGTCAAGGGGAAGAAGAACATTGTGGCCGATGCACTATCAAGGACACCTGCGACATGTTCTCTGATGGAGATTTCAGCAGATTGGAAATCCCACTTGTTAGTGGAATATTCCAAGAACAAGTTCTCTTGTGAGGTTATGTATGGGAAGATACAAGATGACAGGTATAGGGTCATTGATGATGTCATATTCTACAAGGATAGAGTCTACTTGGTGCCATATTCGGGGCTCAAGAAGAAGATCTTCATAGCAGTTCATGATTCACCACTAGCAGGCCATCAGGGGTTTTTCAAAACCTACAGACAGATCAAGGAGAGGTTCTCATGGAAGGGCCTCAAATAGGAAGTTATGAGACACATCAGTGAGTGTGTGACTTGCCAGTAGAACAAGTCAAAGCATGCTCTTTCAACAGGGCTACTTCAGCCACTCCCCATTCCATAGCAGAAGTGGGAGAGTATATCGATGGACTTCATTATAGACCTACCCAAGGTCCAGGGTAAGGACTGTATCTATGTAGTGGTCGATAGATTGACCAATTTTTCTCACTTCTATACCATACCGACATAGTACAACACATTTCAGGTAGCCGAGCTATTCTTCAGGGAGGTCTTCATACTTCATGGGTTGTCGATGAACATCGTCAATGACAGGGATAGTTGATTCATGCAGATATTCTGGAGAGAGTTGTTTCGGTTGGTGAGGAAAGAGTTGAAACCCAACACCGACTATCATCCTCAGACATATGGGTAGAACGAGATTGTCAACAAGTGGGTTGAAGGATATTTGAGGAACTATGTATGCGGGAAACATAGAACACGGGTCAAGTGGCTACATTTAGGAGAGCATCGCTACAACACCACTTTCCACATGTCCATTGGTATGACACCCTTCCGAGCATTATACAGATATGATTCTCCCACTTTGGTAGAATTGGTTTTTGGGGAGAACAAAACTCCCAAGGGCAAGGATTGGATCATAAAGAGTCAGGAGATTCTCAAGTTGTTGAAAGAGAACCTGCAGACGACACATAACCGACAGAAGATGAGTGTAGACATGCATAGGATAGAGCACAACTTTGAGGTTGGGGATTTGGTTTTCTTGAGACACCAACCTTACAGAGAGTCATCTCTGAAGAAGAGTGAGGCTGAGAAGCTCAAGCCCAGATTTTATGGTCCTTATAGGATCATGCACCAAGTAGGCGAGGTTGGTTATGAGCTCGAGCTTCCAGAGGGGAGAAAGATTCATAACGTATTCCACGCATCTTGCCTAAAAAAGGAAGTGGGACAATTCATTAGCACATAAGAGGATAATCCCCCATTGGATGAGGAGGGATAGTTGGAGTTGGTTCCGGAGGAGGTTTTGGAGTTTTGAGAGGGAAAATTGAGGAGCAGGGTCATCAGAGAGTGTCTGATCAGATGGAGAGGGCTTTCGGTAGAGGATTCTACTTGGGAGAGTGAGCAGGTGTTGTAGCACCCTGGATTGGTATTGATTGAGGACAAGCAATTTTGGGAAGGGAGGACTATAATGTCTCTTTCCAAATAGGAGCTCCAAAGAGGAGGCTTAATGGTATAAAACACCTTGTTAGACTATAGCCAGGGCCAGAAAAGGGGTAAACAGGGTTACTAGAGGTCACTCCAGTCAAAGGTGTTATGTTCAAAAAGTGACATTGATCTAAAAGTGGTTAAAAGCACTTTTAATCCAATATGAGCTACAAATATAACAAACAAGCTAAAATTAGAAGTCAACAATGAATTAGGGTTTCGACAATGAATTAGGGTTTAGAAAATCTATAAGAGAAGGGTCAATGACCTAATTCATTATTATGTAGATTTTGACTTGTCATTTAGGAGAGAGGTGCATATTAGGAGAGATAGTTCAGTGGATTTCAAGAGGAAGACACCAGTTGGTTGATTTCGGTGTTGAGAAACACACCCTAGTCACTAGGAAGATCACATAGGTATTCCATCATTCTTCAACAACAATTACACAAGTTTTAGTAGCAAGGGCACACTTATCCAGGGTGAGGGCTCAGCTTCTGAGGATGTTCAGTGGATTGAATTGTCCCATCCAGGGAGAGTTCTTAGATTCCCCTTCGACCCAGTTGAGAAGAAGGCAAGGCACATATTTCTCATGGTTCCTCATTAGATTCGAATGGAGGAATCATCTGGGGTGAATTTTCTAGACTTGGGAGTGCGACACTTTTGGCGGACACATTCAAGGTTCCCGAGCGATCATCAGATTAGATACAAGGAAACCCTTCTGAATCATTTCCCAATAGGACAAGGCCATCATTTTGGGATACATCCCAGCCGATTCCGATGGTGGAATCACTAGGGCACAATTTTCTAGTGAGAGAGGGGCGCATTCCCCCAGGGGGATCCCTTTGGGGTCTAAACACACTAATAGAGGGGTCGGTCAATCACTAGGACTAAGAGCTAGAGTAGAGCGCATCATTTGGGACAGTTTCCGGGCCATTTCCAGAGGTTTATCCACTAGGGTGAACTTTCTGGACTTTCACAGTTATCGTGAAAGTTGCCACAGTTCCAGCTCATCCATTGATCCCACAGTGCTCATCTATTATTGGGTATTATTATTTAGTTTTCTTATTGTATTCTAGCTAAGATCCTTTTTTCATTTGATCTAGCCGAGTGATTCATTTTATTTAGCCTCTTTCGACATTTGTACTCCATAGAAATATCATAATATAAACTTTGCAGTCTTTTGTCGAATTTGTTATTTGTATGATCATTTATATGTTGTAAACCATTAATCCTACACACACATTAGCAACCTTTCCTAGACTATCCAAGTTAGGAACAATACATATCCTCTTCATGCTCTTCTTGGTTCTTGGAATACACCAAAATGTCATCCAAAAATACCAAGAAAAACTTGTCCAAATACTTGTTGAGCATATTATTCATCAAACACATGAATGTGGCTAGTGCATTTGTAAGCCCAAATGGCACCACTACAAAATCATAGTTTCCATACCTTGTTCTAAAAGTTTTCTTATGGATATCCCCATCCTTAATTCTGACTTGGTGATATCCATACCTCAAATCAATCTTTGAAAAAACTACAGCTCCTCTGAGCTGATAAAAAAGATCATCGATCCTAGGTTAAGTATACTTATTCTTAATGTTCATATTGTTCAAATGCCTATAGTATATGCATAAACACAATGTACTATATTTCTTCTTTACAAATAGGGTTGGTTCTCTCCATGGAGACACACTCAGTCTGATATAACCCTTATCCAACAATTTCTTTAACTATACCTTTAGCTCCACCAACTCCAATGTACTCATCTTGTAAGTCACCTTTGAAGTTGGCATTGCTCCAGGCACAATATCTATTGAAAAATCAAGATCTGTTTTCAGAGGTAGTCCTAACACCTCCTTTGGAAACACATCTATGAATTTCCACAATACATGGTGATATTCATCCTTTAGTTATTTTCTTTCTACCAAATTAGGCACTTTTATAGCATACAAGGGACACCCTTTTTTGCTAAACTTCTTGAGTTGCAACAATGATATTTATCTTATTGAAACTGGCTTTTGAATGTCTTGAAAAATCCTTGCATTTCCCTCATCATCTTCACACTCCAAAACCTTCTCATAACAATTTAATTTTTCCTTGTGGGAAGCTAGCCAATCCATTCCCAACAACACATCATATGAGCCTAGGGGTAGGGTATTCAAGGATTTCTGAGCCTTCAGTCCATTCATTTCAATTGGACAAGCTTCAATCATCTCAACCACTTTTCCTTTAGTCCCAGTGGCTAACTGAACCGACCATGTTCTTGCGTGTTTCTTTCTCTATTATGAACACACCGCAACAATTCGAGGTGAAATATAACTGAGGTTAGATCTCAAGTCAATCATAATATGAACAAGTTGATTGGAAATTATACCTTGTAATTCCACTACAAAGGATTGGGGGTTTGCTTGCCGATTCTACATATATTCTTTGCACACTTCTATCCACATCGTTAATTGTAGTTTCCTCCTATACATTATATACCTTTCTAGTATCATATTGTTTGTGAGGACAATCCCTCAACATGTGTGGTTCTTCACATCCCCAACATTGCAAAGGTACTTTCTTAGTATCCTCTGCTCTTTCTCTTGCTTGCTTTGTTGACTTATTTCCACTTTGAAATGGAAAGTTTTGTTGATGCACACTTTTGCTTGGCTAACCAAATTGTGCACTTTTCCTAGGATTCTTGTATGGAAATGACTTGAATCCACTCTTTTCCTTCCTTTTCCAGTCTTTCGAAGGATCTTATCTATGCTTATACTAATCATAACAACACTTAGCCTACCTAATATTGTCCTCCAATGTCTCGGGTTTATCAAACTCAATGTTTTCTTGGTAGGATTGTGGAAATCCACTAAGAAAATGCCACACTCTTGCTTTCTCATACTTGAGGTAAGGGACATACCTCACCAACTCCATGAATCTTTGGCATGTGCATCCATGGTAAGTTTCCCCAACTTATGCTCATGGAATTCTTTGATCTTATCGTCATAATAATTCTCTAATAGGTATGCCTTTTGGAAATATTTCTCAAATTTCTTCCAAGTCAGTTTGCTTTCCTTTAATCCCTTTATTTCCTTGAGGTCTTCCCACCAAATGGATGCTCCTCCATTCAAATTAAAAATGAGAATATTTTCCTTGGTATTCTTGGAGTAATTGTGTACTCGAAAGTACTTATTTAAACCAAACAACTATGCCTCAACTTCTTCTCCTTTATTTATCTCTCGATCAAAGGTAGACGTCTTAGCCTTCTTGAATTCTCCAGTCAAAGAATTTTGAGAAATTTTCCTCTTTTTCTTCTTCGGGACAATTGATTGTATGCCATTACTAGACATAGCTACCATAGTGCTCTTTCTGCTAGATGGCTCTGTGGAATCACTTCCACTATATCTATCCTTCTTGGCATCCCGATGCCTCTTTATGGAAGAACTATTTCCCACATCATTATGGCTTAGACCATGCCTTTGGGCATTTGAAGGGGTCTTCAACCTATCCGACTGCTACAACTCTGCATTACTAGGGCCTTGTTGAAGATGCTTTTGAATTTTCGACAGCCTTTGCAGTAACACTACATTCAACTTTTCCTGCTCGGTCTGAGCTCTCATGAGCTTCTCATTATATTCCTTCAGACTTTTGACAATGGCCATCAAATTTGGAGGGGTTTCCCTATCCCTCCATACATCATATTCCTCATCTAAGAGGTGTGAGGTGTCATCCATACTATGTTGTACCATTCACGTATGGTGCCTTTCAGTACGTCCTTCCTACGTGCTGAAACAACAACTATTATTAGTAATCACCTTACCAATTTGAAATATGCATGTCAACGACATTAAAAATTTCAATTTTGGGTGGTCTTGGTGACCCATTTCAATCCTAGAGTTTGAAATTTTCTTTGATACCACTCTATAACAAACCCAATCCCCTTAATCCACTCTAATGCTGGTGGGATGTTTGATTCTCCTCCCTTACGCTCAAGTAAGTACTTGGAAACATTAGTGTCTATGTGAGGACTTCTCCTATCACAACATAAGCTATATTATGTCTTACAAATTCATGGATTCAAGTATCTTCTAAAGCCAGTTGAGGTATTCAAGAATCTAAATGCCTCAATCAGACATTCAATATTCCTTCTCGAACTCATCTAATTGTTTTGTACCTAATTCAAACTTACTCCCATCGAGGTACTCACTCACTAGAGTCACCAATCTCTCAGATGGCACCGTTCCGATGGATTACCTTAAGTATTTGACAGTTCTTGAGTATCCTGGTTCAACAACTACGATTTCATCAGAGTCTCTACTCAATCAATAGCTACCCTCCTTTCATGTTCTGGTCATGAAATTCCCAGTGGTGTCTACAATAATCAATGATGAAGATTAAATCTCGTCCATTCCCATATCAACGATCTACCTCCGTTATCAGATCTCCTCCTTATCGTAGTATCTCCATTTTGGCTGCACAAACTACTCCGAGCAAACCACTTCGACCACACATACTCCTTCATATAGAATAGTTCTCGTGCATTTGATCCAACGGATGTAGTGTGGCTTGGAGGTTCCAACTAATCACTAGATAAATATGAAGAACTCTCATGCTTGGGTAGTTCTCACAAGATCTAATGATTGTGATCCCACAAGAGTTCTCTACGAGATCTATGGTCCTTAGATTCCCTATCGTCAGATTCCCTCTTCTGATATTATTTCTAGATCTCTGACTAACCTTACTCTAATACACTATCATCTAGATCCAATGATTCAAAATCCACTATAGCCATACTCCGATGGATCAACATGTATTGTTGACTTGGGATCTCCCTCAATGGAGTTCTAATATGACCTAATCCTTAATCGTTCTGATGGATACACCATCCGATCAACATTCTAGATCTACTCGCCACATTGATCCAATGACTACAAGTTGTCCTGACTGATCTTAGGGTTTCTTCAGGAAAAATAGTTTGAATTTGGACATAAACATTTAGGGACTTCTTCAAGGATTTTACTAAGTCTCCAAAAATCATAAAACAACTCTAAGACCTTCAAAGGCCTTTTGACTTTGTAAAAATGAATATCCTGCATATCTTGTAAGATTTCCACATAGGAAATTAGGTTTCTCTCGAGAAATGAGGCGTCTCACTCCTCACAGGCATTGTTCTCACACCTGAACACCCAGGCCACTGGGCAATTGAGATTTTGTCCATATCTTGCAAAATTTCCTCTAAATTTTCAAGGTTATTAGGGACACAAACTATTCACACATGTCCATTTTCACACTTAATAGGTTAGGAAAAAATACCAATTTTTTTTTCATTTACTTAGGAATTTCAATTCATTGCAAGCATTTACATTTCCCATTCAATTAAACAATACATGTATACATCATTCATGCATATCTAAACAATACAAGTTAAACACTTATCTGATAAGGGAAAATAGTCATACCAACTGATTGAGAGAGGATGCCTTTCCTCCCAACCTTAGGCCATACTATAGAGTGCCTTCCTACGATACACCATCCCCATGCCAAGCCATGATACCAAAAGGGTAATGATTCAGCTAGTTTCCAACTTAGATGATCCAGGAAGGTTACTCTCCTTCCTCCCTTGATGAAAACAAAAGTTTCACCCTTCCCATTGAGCTCAAGGTATCTATAGTTTTATCAGGTGGTTTATCAACTAGATTTACTCTGCATAAGAAATTCCCTTCTCTTCTAAATAATTCCTTGATGACCTCCCCTTACCAGTGTTTATTTCTGTCCAGTAAACACCAAGATATAGCCCTCTATTGCTCCAGTCTAGATCTGGGTCTTCTGTGTTTCAGGGTGATCAATGTTAGTTTGGATGAGCTTCATATTTTCTTCAAGGAAATCTCTCTTCTCTTCAACCTATGCCCACGAACACCTCTGTTCCCTGCATTTCTGCTCTGTGAGTCTGACGTTCACTTGTTCCTTCTCAAGTTAGCTATTCTCGAGTTCTTGTGTACTCTAATATTATATTATACCACTCTCAACTACTCGCTTTGTTCTCTTCTCTGTTGGTCTATGCATGTGTGCACTCTCTTTTTCTTTCTTGTCTAGTAATGTATTATTTTGATATTTGTTGTGTGTGTGGTCTCTAGTGGCATTTTACACCTTTGGTTTCTTCCTCGATCAATCCTATCGGGATTCTTGTAGCCTTCTTGCAGACACAACCCATAGTCTGTAGTTCCACTTTGAAGGGGTAGGTCCATGATGTACTGCTATAAGGTCATTCAATTGGACCCTTGCTTCTCCAAAATACAAATAAGTCAACAAAAATTAACTACCTCAACCACTTCCCTGACCTTCCATATTTTGTCACATGTCTCCATTAAGATTGAGTATGCTATAAGGTGCGTGTTTATGCTTAGCAAGCATAATTTAACTTGTTAAACAAGCTTCTTTTTTTCTTCACTAAAACAACTCAGCACCACCTCACCGAGCTACTCAATCAATCCCTACTTCATCAATTCCCTCTTGTGTATCATGAATAGTACTTTCAAGGTTCTTCCCTCTCAATCAACAGTTTGGTGTTTTCATTAATTAAATCAAAACATGATTACATGCTTCATAAACATCAATATATGAAGTCTTAGCATAATTACAATCTTAGGGAAAACAAGGTGTTACATTTGGTGACATATTGTTTCACTTATGGAAGTGATTGTGATTGTGAATGTTCATGTTTGCATCAAACCAAGGAGGAACTATGGATATTTATGTTATATAAAATGTGGAATATTTTATGGTTGTAAATAAAAATTACTACTTTACCACCAAAATTTCCATGGAAGTGAGAAAAAGTGTAAAAAAATGTACATTTTGAAAAAATATATATATTTAAGGGCAATTTGTCTTCTCTAAAATATTGTAGTGTTACAATCTACACAAAGTAGGGAAATTAGAGTTAGTAACACCTTCATCAATTCAAATAAAAAATAGGTAAAAACAACAAACCTAGTGGATGACATAATCCAATGAAGAATCCTAAGGAAAAGAAAGTAGAGGTATCCAATCTTGCAATTTTTTTTTGAAAGGTATTGTTACATCTCATGAGGTGTGTGATTCAAAGGGACATAGACATGATGTTGAGGTCCCTACTTAAATATCCTTTTGGGGAAGAAGAGGGAATACAAATTCAATAATTCAAATATGGAAATGGAAATATTTAACCAATCTATAGAAAGTATGGAAATTAGTGTTAGTGATGCCTTCATCAATGACGTCAAATCAAAAAGAGGTAAAACAAGTGAACCTAATGGATGGCATAATCTAATGAAAAATCCCAAGGAAAAGAAAGTAGAGGTATCCAAGCTTGCAATTTTCTTAAAAGGTCTTCTCACACCATATGAGGGGTGTGTGAATTCAAAGGGACATATACATCTAGGGCCATCCCTCTTGAATATGTTTGCATCTATGAAGAAATATCCGTGAAAGCATAACCCCCTAGCATTATATGAGGGAATAATTTGACATGCATGAGCCCAAAATAAGAAATGAGTTCAGAGGCTGAACAGATCAATATTTTGGGTATCCGGTATAATGGAAAGAGAAAATCTTGAGTAACAAAAACTTCGCTGTGTGGCGTTTCAAGTTATCAAATGAACTATTACCTACCGGGGCCTAAAACTCTATTTTGTTGATGAAGTCTCTACTTGAATATCCTTATGGGATAATTTAGATATAGAAATGGAAATAGTCTCTTTGATTAATTTACAAAGTAGGATAATTAGTGTTATAGATGCCTTCATAAATTACATCAAATCAATAAGTTGAAGGGAAAAAAACACCCATCAACATATAGGATCTAAAATCAATAAACTCATAAATACAACATACATGTTTATAAAACAAATGAATAAAAAAATAACAATAATTAAACAAAATATGCAATTAAAAATATAACCTTAAATATGAGATGACATGAATTAACCTTGAACATAAAATTTGATGAAGGGTGACATATATGTTTTTTTTAACATTTTTCTTATATTTGTATAATTTTTTATAAAGAGATTTGATTTTCAATGTTTTTATTTATAAAAGGACAAAACAAAGTTGGTGAACAAAGAAAAATAAGAAGAAACACTTCTATTATTCATTAAACTAGCATACTCCCCAACGAGTGAATGAGGATGTCAAATTAAATCAAGGGATATTTTCATATTAATGCTTTTAATAAGAACCATAAAATATTACAATTAAATTATTTTATTTGAAAATTTTCCATGGAAACATTTGTTCTATCTTGAACATTTGTAGTTGCAACATCTAAGTTGTCCCTAGAGTCATTACAACATCTAGGTTTTTTGTAGCTCTGTTGAAGACCATGCCAATGTTTTGCTATGAAACATAATGTTACACAAAATGACATAGTATTAAAGATGATGCAATGAATAACACTAGGAAATAACTAAGTGTTTTTCTTCTCCGATCTCGATTTGGCCTAGTACAAATGATGTTCTATAGTCATGAGGACAAATAGAAATTATAGATATGGGTGGTGGAGATGAATGGAATATATCACAAGGGAAAGGGAATATCCTGACTGGAACGTCCAGTAAGCCCTTCAAAGCCAAATACTGGAACAATGTCCTTTCAAAGACAAAGTGCGAGGAACTGGAATCAAAAGTTGAATCTTGTGTGCAAGAGGTAGAGATAAACATGTTGGCTCTTCTTGAGGAAAAAATAAAATAAAGGGATGTTGCCCAAGAGAAGATGGCACATTCCCTTTTGCAATAGATGTTGCAGGAAGATAAGGATAAAAAGAACATGGAAACACTTTATCCAACAATATGTCAAAAAGTTACAACAACAAAGGATAACTGTTTGGGTCTTATAGAGTCTGAAAAAACTCATGCACATGCAATAGTTATGAAAGCAAGAAGGGTCACCAACTCTGTTTAGCAAAAAATAAATTATGAGATAAATGAGGCCAGTTTATTCTAGAGAATTCCTATAAGCTAGCATGTAAGTGGAAAACTTGGCACCACATATAACATTGGCTATGCACATCAATGGGTTGAAAAAGACTACATCAGAGGATTTGTGAAAGTTGCAAAACCTATCACTTTTGAGGATTTTATAGATTATTTTATATTGTATAGTTGAATAAATATTTAGTTGTAAATACCTTTTGCGAGAATTAACAATGGGTAGAATATGTTTTCATTGTTATTAAATATTCAATGGATAAGCACCGTAGAGGTAGAATACTTAAAAGTCATATGAGATTAGAAGATTGTAGAGACCTCAATTGTTAACAACATGGAATCACATGTGATGCGAAGATTGTAGAGACCTCATTCCTAACAACATGAAATCATCAAACCTAAAAAGAAACTTTCCAATATTGAGAAATTCAAATTCAAAGATGTTTTCGTGAATTACATTTTTAATAAATATTTTTTGAATGATATGTTTCATAAATATGTTGAGGTAAAGTAATATATAGATTCAAACAAAATTAATTTAACAACAACTACTAAAATAATTCCTTAAACTATTTGATATTTATTTATATAAAATATATTCGTATAAAGTTCATTTTTATATAAAAATTACCAAACAACGACATTGGTATAATGAAACCGATTCAACATATTTTTCAAATAAAATCATGGCACATCATAAATATATAAAAGGATAGAAGTGATGAGTTTGAATTTAACATGAGTATACAATTTTACATAATTCACTTATCGCCTTTCAACATTGAAATATTTGCATGCAAATAGGGT